>JAJHSJ010001112.1:0-58265 GCA_021015155.1 Magnolia officinalis | reverse complement strand
AAATCGGACTGATCTGGACACCATATTGTAATGGGCCGGTCCAGCCACCACCATGGTGTGGTACAGGTGTCCATTGGCTCCAAAATTTTATAGGTTGGTCCCACCATGAGTGGATCATCTCCCTATAAATTTTCATAATTTTTTGATACCCAAAAGTATGTTAATAAATTTCGGAATTCCAACCTGTCCAGGGTGGAATGTTGCTGGAACAGTGCAGAAAATCCAGACTGTTCACCTCACTTGGACCACACCTTTGGGACCCCAATGAAGGTCAGATGGGGCTGAAATTTGGTATGGTTGTAGGTGGGTCATAAGGCTACAAGAATCACATATTATTTTGTTTCAGTATTCCCACCATAGACCCATAAATCAGGCCCCAAGGTGGCTCAAAAATCTGTCTAGGCAGATTTGGACAGCAACATGTAATAGAAATGATTAAAATATAAATATGATTTTCCATGGGATTTAACCCTAGGAATTTGTGTGGTGGACCACCCTAGTGGGTCCCACATATGTCCAGACCTTCCCCATCATCAAATACCCCTTGCATGTGTCCCATTTAGGTGGATTTTGGAGCCACATGTCTAAGGATGGACCGCTGTGGGCGTCCAAGCTCCATGGTTGGTCTGGATTTTTGTTGGCCTACAAGGTGGGCCACACATGCAAGATCAGAATTCTATCATAAAAAAAATAAAAATAAAGAATTGGCCACAAGAGGAGGGGCTCCGCCACATTGAGGCCCTCCCCTTCATCAATCACACCATACATTCCTTCTATTCATATGTTACAACAAAGATCCACCACATGCATGTTCTAGATTCAAGATCAATGGTTGTGATGTCATCCCAACCATGATTCTAGGGTCTAGATTACCTATCACGCTATGAAATCCAAGTAATCCTCTATGATGGGGGCCTATAGAGGGGAAACCCCATGCATGGACATGCATGCATCAAATAGGCCATTTGGCCACAAGTAAGAGATGATGTAGGATCTCCACCATGGATTGGTGGGTCCTACACTTCCCACAAAAAAAGAGATCTAAGGACATGAAAATAGAAATCCTAAGTCCTATGAGTACACCCACCTTAGATTACTCCAAACTTAGACCTCTTAGCTCCTAGTGCACCAAGGGATCTATATCAATGGGTGAGATTGGATTTAGATGGTTAGATTTAGAGGATTAAAGGGAAAATGGGGCTGGAGAAGAGAAGGAGATGGAAGGGAAGTTGCTGGATTTTTTTTTTTTTTTTACAAATGGAAGAGAAAATGAGAAGAAGGAGAGAGAGAGAGAGAGAGAGAGAGAGAGAGAGAGAGAGAGAGAGAGAGATTTGTAGGGAGAAATGATTATGTTGTAAGAAAGTAATGATAGCCTATGGTGACAATAACAATGTTGTTATACTTAGGTTAGCTTTGGGTGGTGTCTAGGTGGGTAGTGTCAATTCCATGCAATAGTGTAGTGTGTGTGTGTGGTGTGCATGGAAAATTGTGCCATGGAGGTGGTCCACATGCATTTGTACAAAAAGTGGGCCACATGATGAAATGCTCATAACTTTTGATCCATAGGTCGGATTGACGTACAAGACGCGTCGTTGGAACCGCAACGACGATACGAACGAGATGCCATAGGTCTCAGGTCGATCTGAGTCGGGTCTATGTGACCGAACTCAAGGTGACTACAAACACAATTCGATGGTCGCGGGTCGTCGGAATTCGACCAGTAGGACCGCGAGACCATGATGAACAAGATGCATACCCACACACACACATGCACACATGAGAACTAGGGTCGGGTCTCACACCTGTCAGATAAAATGATGGCGAATATCAATATATTTAGTTCTAGAATGGTAAATTGATTTTTTACTAAATCGATCGCGCTTTCACCGTCACATTTAACTGGCACATCCTCCTACTGAAGACCTAACTTATTCATCATTCCATGCAACCAAACATCTTCCATGAAAGCCTTCGTCACTTCCATATACTTAGCTTCAGTTATGAAAAAAGCAACTATAGACTGAAGCTTCGACATCCAACTAATCACTCCACTCGCTAGTGTTGAGTGTGAAATATTACATATTTCTCCTTAATTGTGCATTGGTTTTATAAGTATATATATGCTACATTGATATAATTATATGTGTTTTGCTATGTGAGGTGATATGGAGAGCTAAAATGAAAATGAATGCTTAAATTAATGATTTAAAAATCGAAGAATGATTAAGTGAAGAATCGGATCTATGAATAACAAAATTGAAGAATTCAAGTACCAAAGATATAAGAAAACCAAGCACTAAAGATAGAAAGGTCTAAAAAATCACATAGTCGAATAATAGAAATAATAGAATGTTCGGTCCCACCTAGGATTGGTTTGGTCCAACTAAAATTACCAAAAACAGTTCAACAAGAAATAATGATTTTCATACTTAATTTAGTTTGACAATTCGGTGTGACTGAAATGATGTTCGGTCCCACCGAATGAGGGCTCGGTGTGACCTAAGGGAGACGAAGAGTTCAAATGTATTTTGAGAAAATTGGGCTGCAGCCAAAAGACACCTTCTACTGTAACCAAAGTGATGTTCGATGCGACCGGAGGTTACCGTCGGTGCAACCAAAGTGGAATAAAAGTACAGAAATTCAAGATGGTGCAAACTTGGCGTGGAATTTTTCTATTTAAAGGGGTGATTTAGGTTGTTCTACATACGAATTAGAGTTTGGTAAAAAGAACAAGAGGTTGTAAAGCTTCTACAAAGTCATTCTTCTTCTCCAATCTTTCAGTTTTAAGTTTTTTTTTTTTTTAATGTTTTTATTTGAATTTAGTTCAATTATCATAATGGTTGACTAAATCTCTTAGCTAGGGCTAAGAAGTCAAGCTTGTAGTTATTTTTCATGTTCTAGTTTATTTTAATTCAAGTTATTTGGTTTGAACGATGAACGATTTATATATTTTAGTTTGAATAAAGCTTTGTTTTTAATTTACTTTGATTTATTATCGACTTTGGACACTTTGGATGCTTAAGATGTAACACCTCGAACTTTTCAATACCCGAGTATTGAAAGTTCTCGAGTGTTACCACGAAATTTAACTTAATATGTACACGTGTATGATACCAATTTAGCTATCTTGACCTTACATCTATTCTCCAGTATGAATCTGACCGTTGGGAATAATATTCATCTATAGATCAAGCCATTGTACCGTTGATTTTAAGACAGGACCATCATATACTATGTATTCTATTATATCCATCATAACCAGCCATTCAATCAACTACTCTCCACTAATTAAGGATATCTAACTGTTCACTCTGATTTTGGACCACCCGATCATAGTAAACTAACCACTTGATCTTTACATCCATTCATACATGCATCGAATTGAGATTCTGATCCCTTCATCTTATTCACTATTCATGAATATACCTAACCCACCATCAAAACTACAATCTGAGAAACTTACACATGTGAACAAGTCATTTGAATCTAACGGTATACATGTTCCGCCTCTTGATCACTCCAAAAACCCACTTGTGATTATTCGTTTACAAAACTGATCGTACACCCACTTACATACATGATCAGAGTATTAACCGTCAAGTTTTATTATTTTTAATATGTCATCTGACTATCCATTATGTTGGTTGATATATGTATATTCCCTTAATTAATTTGGTGAATAATTCTTTATACATAATTATTTAGATATAAGCTTTTTTATAAGAATTATTTAGAAACATGCTTATAACCATGTAGAACCATTAAATTTCTCAAAATTCTCATATCAGCAATAATTACAAAATGTCATTAACTTAGACCCTTGAATTCTAGATCACATGGTTCTCATGATCCGTTTTATGTGAAAATTTATACCATGGCTATGTATCATAAATAAACCATACATGTCAAATTTTAGTATTTATATCATTGTAAAAGTGACCCAATTGACAAATCATCCACTTAATCGTTGATTTTGGTGTCTATGGAGTGAAGAAACCCCATGGGTAGTCATAGTAGGATATTTCTCTTCATATGAACGACTTAGATTGCAAATAGTATGGACCAAGTGTGAAACATGAAGGCCCCACTTTGGTAGGCTTTTTCTATAGGCGCAAATTTATCCTTTTGAGGCTTACCAACTCCTTATAAATTTGGATCTTCCGATTTAACCACTTTCTTCTGTCCATCGCAACTCAAATTTGGACTACACTTTGGTCTTATATGACTACAAGGTTATACAAAATTTAGACCCCGATCTATGATCCTATAATGTTGAATGTTAAAGCCAGTTCCTTTCTTTTGGTGCAAAAAGTAAAATTTCAGATTTAGGCATTTTCCACCATTAATCAACCAACAACTTTTTTCCAACCATTTGCCTATCTTGACTACACATTTCTTCCAAAATTGGTCCCTGATCATTAAGTGTGGACCGTTAATTGAAATCAAGTTTATTTTGGCACCCATTAGGAGAATTTTCAAGATAGACCAATCTAAATTTTAGATCACCAAGAAAATCATATACCACGGCCTTATTTAATGACCCGGACACACTGGATAAATTAGATTTAAAGAAAGATCGCTAGAAAATGTCAAATTGGAGAAATTCAATCCAGGTGGGATATGAAACACACCCCCTCTCACACGCCCACTCCTTTATAAAAGGAGGAGTGTCGTCCCCTTCCCCTCTCACACACCCATGATCACACATCCAATAAAGAGAATGAGAAAGGAAAAGGAAAAGGGAAAGAGAGAGAGAGAGAGGGAGGGAGAGAGAGATAGAGAGAGAGAGAAAGCCGAATCATTCACATCATCCTCCTCCACATGTGTGGTGTGTCTCTCTTATTCCAGTGATATCATGATTCATGTAGAAACTTTCCTACATCAAGATTTACCTAGGGTTTATATCTAAGGCTAAGGTGAGGTATTCCTTTAAACTTATACTAATTTGAGTTGATATGATTTATCTTATTTTTGCATACTTTCATATTACTTAGATTTTTCATGTAATTGATTAATTTACGATTATCAATTATTTATCCTTTTGGAAATTATGGTTAAGGTACGATTTTAATTATGTATGATTTTTATAAATTTATGTAGGGTGATGGATACAAGCATTGCCTTTGTCAATTTTGAGAGCGACGCGTGCTTCCACTCTATATTGAGTTGGCCTTTTACTCCTCTCCCCTTATTTTTATTGAGTTAGCCTATTTTCTACTATTCTCTTTTATTGAGTTAGCTTTTTTCTACTCTTCTCTTTTATTAGGTCAGCCTTGTGCTACCTCCCTTTATGGCTTAGGCATGTGTCTTGGAATTCCAAAACTATCATGGTTCGACTTATTTCTCTATTGATGCAAGTGATGTGTTATAGGCCTCATATATAGTGGTTCATATATATTATTGTGGACATAATGTGTTTCGGGTAATGGCCCTCTTGGTGGGCACCTAATCCTGTGGGTTGGTGAGTGGATGTAAGTAAATCGTCATACTGTTACATTACTTCTCGGGTTTGAAATCGCAAATAGTTGCTCCATGAACACATTGTGTTATGTAAATCCCTCAATCCCATTGTTTTGTCACGTTAAGATGTTCACATAAATCTACGTTAACGTTGGACATGTTGGCGAATCTCCGTAGTATAGAATGCGGAGCAAGTCAAAGTTTCTATGAATTATATTCTACATTGTGATGATCACTACGTATGATGGACCGCACACACTTTACTATGCATGCATTTATATATATATATATATATATATATATATATATATATTGGTTGGACATGCTGATACCACTCGTTGTGGTGGAGTACGAGACGTATCAGAACCCTCACATTATTCATATAAATCTCTTTAATTATTGTTAATCTTAAAGGATAACCATCTCTATGAGTAGGGCATTGACCCTCTCCAACCATACAGATATTGTAGGTGGATTACAGGTGGATGATACGGCCAATAATCATTTTATGGAAAATTCTTTTGAAAAGAAAAGAAGAAGGATAACACAGAATTATTTAATTTATTTTCTACTTCAAACTTTAATAATGTAATAAGCGCATTGAGAGGGCATTAAAGAATTATTTGTACGCTTTTTACTCTAATGGAATAATAAATACAGTCAATTTTATTTTTATAAATGGTTACCTTCGTGAATGTAACTGGATGTAATCTAAATGAAAAAAAAAAAAAAAAAAAAACAAGGTGCGATTTTGAAGCATCCAATATTTACATTATTAACATCGAGAATTCTCAGCCACCAATCTGTACTCGGGCCGCAAAAATTCAGGATATTACATAGGAAGGCTAAGATTGTTTGCTTATATCTTTTGTAAGAGATTGATCTATAAAATTCATTGATCTATTGTAGAGTACTAACACAATTGATATTTTGATTTTTCTATGATTAATAACTTAGTGCTTCATGTGGAAACTGAATTAATTGAAGTTCAATTCTCTTTTGGTTTCTATGATTTACAGATAATAGGACTTCTGTGGGATCCCAATCTTTTGCAACACTGCTCATATGCACACGTGTCCCAACTCGCACCATTGATAGACAATACACTGCACCCTAGTGCACATAGAAAACTCACTAAAGTGATTTGTTCTGAATGATCTTGAGACCTCTATCATGTAGACGCGTCGTTGTTGCGGTCGCAATTGTGTAAACCTCGCATCAATCCGACGCTTCGTTAGTGAGAATGGCTCATCGAATGTAAGGCCTAAATTATGTATCTAGTAACACAAGCAACCTTTATTAGGCTAGGCCCATTGGACTTAAGCCCATGTGGGCCTAAAGCCAACTTTTAAAATATGAAAATTTCTAACAAATAGGACAATTGCTACATGACAAAATAAGAAGCTAGAAAATATAAGACAAGCACTATAAGACAAAATTGGATTCTCTCCTAAAACTCATCATTAGCTCTCTCTCCATGCCTTAGAAACTAATCATGACCCATGTCCACCTCATCCTATACATGCATCCAATGCATGTCCTGATTTGTGCCATATCACTTCAAACAACCAATTGCAACATTCTACTTCATCATCCACTATGCATCACCTACAACCCATAACCCTTATCCATCCATTAGTCAATGCATGTCTAGATTTGTTCCACCATAGCCAATGCATACTTAGCACCATCACCTCATCCATCCACTACCCATACCATACATCACATTCCGCATCACTTTTAACACCAATGAGATCCCATGAACTTGCCACATCATTTTGCCACCTCAACCCCCAATTCCCTATATAAGAGTAGGAGCTCTCTTACACTTATTCTTTTCTAATACTTAGAAAAATTTTAAGATTTTAAGAGAGAGTGAGAGAGAGTGGGGCCAAGGTGTGGCCCACCATTGATCAAGAGGGGTGGACCACACATTATCATCCAACCATCCATCCGTTGAAGTGAGTCTACACCCTTCCTTCCATCTTCCTCATCCTTCTCTTTCTTCCCTTTTTATTTTCTTGATATGTGTGGGGCCCACTGGTGTGGAGTTCTTGTGTGCATTTATTTATATCTATGGTGGTCAGCAAAGTAGCCCATGTCAGTATGGTCCACCATGATGAACATCATATCTATACCCTTCATTTGTAATCGTGTTTTTGTTTCTGAACGGCAAGTTCTAAAAATCATATAAAGTCAACCATGATAAGATCGAAGTTGAAACTTAGGGATATTATAATCACAATATGAACTAACTCTGAACCAAATTTCATAGCCATCCAACGGTCTAATCATCCATAACATCAAGTTTACTTGGCCAATGTCTAGCAGCACATGCAGAATTCTGATTTGCCTAAATGGACCCATTTTTAACTCTTTTAATAAATATATTCAAAATATATGTTCCATTGGATTCGTAGAAAATCGAACCGGTTTTCCAACGGTATATAATAAGCCTCAATCGGAGTTCAGACGGCTGAGATCTTGGCCTTATACGAAAGATGTATTTAAGATCTTATTATGATCATTCTTGTTTGAGTCATATCCGTGATTCCAATGGTCAGATATATTTGATATTTACTCTTAACTTACTTGAGATAGTTAATAATCATATGTATGGTCCCTATGGTCAAATTCTTTCATAATAAATTTAGAACACTCTGGACTGATAAATACTTCTATAAGGACAAATCTTGAATTTCTATGTGTGGTCCAGATGGATCCAAGGCTTTGTATGGTTGGAAACCTATAAACGGCCTAAATGACTTGTTCCCAAACCATCCATTGGATTAGATCTTCCAACAGAGAATCTAATCATATAGATTTCATCAATATATATTTCATGTGTTACTTGATGAATATGTTGGATTTATGTTACACATAACAATTATCCTCTCATTGAACCAGTTGGGTGTGGGATCACTTGTGATTTATGCATTTTATTAGTTCATCCAATTTGGGAACCCATATATATTTTTGTGTGTCTCTTATCTATGGTTTGCTAGTATGTGTGCTCCCACTTGCCATTGGATCTATTTCATTCCCTTTACACTTTCTATTTGCTGAAAATTTTTCCAAGTACTTAACTATATTGCATGTAGGCCTCTTTGACACCATGTAGTGGGTCCCACACTCTGTAGTTAAGGGTCCCACTTTGGGGATGTTTAATCCTTATATAAGTGAGTTGGGATGTCCCATCTTTTTGTCGAGAATGATCCCTTAGCGTTTGGAAATTGGGCCCTAAGTTGTGAAAGACCCCATTTCTGAAAATTGTCTGATTATTTGTGTTTTGTACCAACTTTGGGCCTCTGTAGTGGACCACATGCTGGAGGTTTGAGTAGGCCATCACTTGGAACCTCTAACCTACACTAATGAATAGATAAATAATATTTTAATTGGGCCAAATCAGACCCCACATGATCAGGGAGTGGATCCCAAAATGTGGTCAGGCATGGTTGTGCAGAAAATCAAAGTGCCTAGGTTTGACCCTATACCAAATATTACGTGTGCACAACTAGTTGGTCCCAGCTTATAGTTTTTGAAGTATATATATAGTAAAACGAAGGGCACCTGATGGGACACTGAAAGGTGGTCCCCTGTGATCATGGGATGTACTCAAGATTGGGCCAAAACTAATTCTGCACAGTTTCTCTAAGTACCCATGTTTAGGCCATCACCGTAAATTGTACTCACCTAACCAATGAGGCCTGCCTTATAATTTGTAAAGCCCATACATAGAGCTACTAGGTGGTTATTTTCTTTCACCATATGTAGGCCCCACATGATCATAAATCTGACTCTAAAATGCCCCAGAACCAACAATGCATCAAAAATCTGTTTGATGTAAAATTTATGTGGGGCCATGTCGGTGGGGTCCACCACCATTCCAAAGCATTTAATGCAACATCTAAACTCTTAAAAATAACTCTCAGATATTGTTGGGCTTAAAACCCTTATGTGAGCCATCTAGTATGGTCTGTCTTGTATGGGCCTTACCTTTTATGTAATGAGGTCCACCTGACATGTTTTGTAAATGAGTGTTGTATGACTTGTAAAATATTTTAGTGGACAGATCTTGCTGTCCATATGTTCTCTTAAGACATAGGTGGCCTTGGGCCCATCTAAATGATGCAACCTTAAGGCCTAAGCAGGCCCAACACTGGGAGAAATCGTTGGGGAATGAGAAACCCACAAAGGTAACCTTCATTGAGCCCGTTGGGCAGGCCCATTGCCTACTGGGGAGCGTGTCTTGTATACTACCTCTAGTCAAGTAGACCACGCTTAGAGAGGCCTATTTTATAATGCATAAACTAGATAATTGGGCTTTTTCTTGGTTTGTTGTGTATGTGGCTAGTAGGCCCAATATGATATATGACATGAAAAATGTTAGCATGTTATCTTTTGTGTTTGAGATTGTGCATTGTTTCTAGTTGGTGGAATGTGTGGAGCCCACTTAGTTGTAGAATTAGATCCACACTATTAAAAGCGTTGTGGTTGGACATTTATGCCCTTGGGTTGGCCTATTGGTTCACCAAGTGGGACTTACACTTGACCTATATGACCCCATGCCTTGCATGTATTCAAGTCTAGTGTGGAAGTCACACTAGGTAGGATGCACCTAGTGATGGGTGGGATGATGATACATGTATGGTAACATGATAATGATGATTGTGAGTTGTTGGTTGAAATGATAAATATGATTTAATGGATGGTGAATTATAACATATGCATTGATGATGGATGAGTAATTATTTATAACACTTATGACATTGTTTATGTTAATCATGAAGTGAAAATGATTCTCACAGTAATAATGATGATTATATATATATATATATATATATATATATATATATATATATATATATATAATATGACAAAACATGCTAGTTGACCACCATGCTTGATATCCAAAGTGGTGTATGTAAGGCCCTTGTGTGAGGCCCAAAGTGATGTATATGAGGCCCATGAGCGAGGCCCAATGTGATGTATGTGAGGCCCTTGTGTGAGGCCCAAGGTGATGTATATGAGGCTCAATTGTGATGTGTGATTCCACCATGATGTATGTAAAGATGTTTATGATGCCCAATCGTCTTCCTAGTTGGTATTAAAATGGGTCGTGCCTTGGGAGCAATGATGGATTAAATGTCCACATTGTAAGGGAAATGGTTGTTAAATGTTCGCATTGTAACCCTCCCTAAGGCCTGTTGTTGGGCCCATTCTCATCTCTTCTTAGTGGGCTAACCCAAATCATTGGGCCCCCATAATTATTAGGCATATTCTTGATATGAATAAGCTGTCTAGGCCCATCCTTCATATGAGGAGAGTACACCATCACCATGATTCATGCCCATACGCATCATCTACATGCTTGATATGAGATGTGGTTGACCATTACATATGCCATTGGGCAGGTTATTTATGGGACTCCCTGATAGGCGGAGTTGTCCCACATGAGCGCATAATATGCATAAGATTAATGCATGATTGGACTGAGTGACTCGTGCATCTTGCATTGTGTGATTATGATTACTGTATGTCTTAGCGACATCAGGGCTGTAGCATCCGCAAATATAACGTGGATGGCACGATTAGACACCGAAAATTCTTGTTAAGCACGGGGGCGCGAAGGATGTCCTAGGGTGAAAGTCCCAAAACCCTTATGGTACCATGGATGATGCTCCAATGCCTAGACTGACTGGATGTATGAGCGCATGAGGGCCGAATACCAGGAGGCCGCGTCTCCCACTGTGTCGTGGTATGTTGGAAGAGGGTGTGGCCTTACCCGCCCGAGGGTAGGGGGCGATTGTTAGGCTGAGTCTGACCAGCTCGTAAATGGGTCCGCTGCCGATGTGTCGGGTAGATATTAGTGGACTACTAGTCAGGCGGGTAGGGAGGTCTCTTTCGCTTGCACGGTTGTGCGTCCAGTGTAGGGCGGTAATGTGGTGTATTGTGTATTAGACCCTTGTGATTGTCCAGAGAGAACTGTACTGATATATGATGCTCCAGAGATGAGCTGAATTGATATGTGGATTGGTATGCTTGAGTTGCATCTTGCATATGGTATTGGCTATGTAGGCCTTGCATCGCATCATATGCCCTTGGTGTGGTCGATAGCATTCATGCCTTGCATCGTATAGCCTTGGTACGACAAATAGCATTCATGCCTTGCATCGCATAGCCTTGATACGGCAGATAGAATTCATGCCTTGCATTGCATAGCCTTGGTATAGCTGACAACATTGTACTAGACCTCGGTAATGATCCCAGAGATGTACGGTATTGATATGATGACATCCCGTCACTGTTGCTCACATGGGCGGGCACACATGGGCGGACACTGATGTCGGCAGGGCCTAAGGGCCTGGGCGAGCTACCAGTGGTTGGCAAGCTACTGTGCTTCAGTTGCATACTCAGTACTTGACTCATTCATTCATTCATCCATTATCCACTCGGCCTGGTGGTGTGCAACCAAATCATTATGTGTATCTTCGCAATGGACAAGATTTTGGTTGGGGTGCGTGACTAACCTGAGATCAGGAGTTTGCCACATTGAGTCTAGCAATCCAAATTTAGGTATGGGATTGGTTTGGATAGAAGTTCCTTGTGATGAACCCCACAACTTGCGATACCACGTATTATCATCCCCACTACACGCTCCAGCTTGTTAGTTCTTTTGAATTGCATATTGCATTGCATCCTCAGCATATGACATTTAGCTTACTATAACTCCACATGTCAGCTCTGCCATTACCTTTCCATCATACGCCATAGAGTAGAAAATGGAATTTGACTATCTTGTTTATAATGATTGGCTATTTTGATGATTCATAGTCACTTGTTGAGTGACATGCCTAATATTGTTGTCATGTTCATAATAACCTATGTAGTTATACGACATACTTAATTGACAACCTGCTCACATATGATAACATGCTCGGTTGATAGCATGCATATGGTTGTCTTGGATGTCTTTTCGGGAGTGCCTTAATAAGTCGTGTTTTACTCCTAGCACGCAGTAGACTCACGAGCTATGATTTGTTCATATAGATGACTTACATTTTTTCAGGATGCATGCAAGAGCTGTTGGAGTTCCTATTGTTTCCCTCATTACTATTGAGGTGGTGCACCATAGTATGTGTGATATATCAAACAAGTTCGTCTCTTCGATATGCATTAATACCATGTAAAAAATGTGTAATTGCCTAAATAGATCAACTGTTCAAAAAAATCATAGTAAAAAATCCTCCTTGTAGGATCTCAGGATCGGAATCTAGCATATGAGTGTCGGGAGCCGAGAATGGGGTACTACGGAGGCTGTCGGCATCGGATTCAGCAATCAGGAATTCTGTGAGCCTGGTTTCCGGGTTTAGGGTGTGACAACTTCGATTCCAGTTGACTTATCTTATCAAATTAAGTGAATTAGGCATTAAGAATGGCTAAAAGTGGATGTTTGATGCTCTACTATTTTTTTATTAATTTTATGTAACATCTCAGATTTTTGCCAACTTGGAGTTAGACGTCCTTGGGTAATGGGTCTATCATAACACCTTATCGACTTCTCAAAACTCAATCCTAAAGCCTCAAATCCCCTTTTCAACCCATTTCCTTCAAAAATCTCACCTTTCACCACCTTATTCTTCAAATTTTTCTAAGTACTTTCATATTAGACATTAATCCTAAAGTTTAAATGATGAAGAGTAATATTTAAACTAAAATTTATATAATTAGTAAATATATAAATAAAATGGGTTTTTGACCATTAACCTTATAGAATCTCACAAAATAAATAGGTTATTTGGATAGAACAACTTCTCCTACCTGGAAATCATATATTGCACGTCGAATAACTCATTTTGGTTTGCAAGATACGCTCGTTTCAAAATCAGTGTGGTAAAAACACCACCAGACAGCACAGCAGGTTAACGGCGCCACCGCCCGGTCGGCGGCGGCATGCTAGTGCACCGAATTTCGGAGGACCCTCACTATAATTTTTTACACTTTCGACTGATTTCAAAAAGTCATATCTCCCTCAATATAACTCCGATTTAGGTGATTCAAAAGCCAGATTAAAGCTTGATAAATCTAGTTTCATATAAAAATAAGTAAAAAATAAAATAAAAATTTTAATATAGTTAAATCTGGGTTGATATGATAACTGTCCAAAGAATTATTAGTTTGGACAACTGCTACTTCTAGAATTTTTAGAATTTTTCTTGAATCGAAATCTAATGAAATTTGGTGGAGATAAAGTAGACTTGATAATGAACTGCTACAAAAATAATTAAAATAATATACTAACTGAAAGTGCCAAAAAGGGATATGGAACTACCCTAGGACCTTATTCTGTCGTAATTTGGGCGGAATTTAGTTAAGTACTAAACTAAATAATCGGTGGAATTACCTCGAACCACTATCTATATGAATGATAAGACCCAAAACCATTAAAATCGCTAACTCAACATTACTTAAAAACTAGGAGCAATCTCAAAACCCAGTTGCTCTCGGGAGCACATTAAAACTCCGTATCGGACCTGGACCGCACGTCGAAAGTCAATACCGTGAAACTATAAGGTTATGACCGTCTTATTGGGCTTGACCGCCATCGCGAAAATCGAGCCCAAATAGTATAAAAAAACACAAAACTTGAGCCCTGAGTAAAGTGTGTGAGAAACGCGAATATCTTTAGAAAATGAACCAGAACTTAAGTGAATTGGGTTGTTTTCCTACGGGCGAAATTGAAGATTTTAGACCGTCAGTTTCTGACCAAACTTCATACATGGATCAGGAAAATTTTCCTACACATATCCGTATACTTATAGCCTTGATTAGGTGACGACGACCGTTGAACTGACACGGGTCCTCCACGGTCTATCCGCTAATCCGATCGGACCGAAATCATAACTTGGCTTAGATCCATCGTTAGGGAACTTGCTCCATGCCGTAGGTGAGTAATGGAGCTCCAGATGAGCCCCGTCTGCTTAAAATAGACGCCCTTTGACTATAACCTAAGTATACCATGGTCCTGGGGCCATTGACATCAGTTCTGGGCCTATATAATACCCTTAAACCACCCCATTCCCATTCCATACGAAATTCTCTAACCCTAGGAGAGAGAAGAGAGAAAAAAAGAGAAAAGTGTGAGGAGAGAAGAGAAAGAGGGGGAGATCGTTGCTGGGATTCTCTCCCACAACTCCACGCCTCGATTCACATTCTCACCTCACTACATGATCGCCTTCGGTTGCGATTTGGGTAAGAAAGCTTAACCCTAATCTTGATTTAGGTATCCAAATAGAATAATCGACGAAATAGCTAACATATTTCATCGTATACGTACCGTCGTTCCATTTTTGGGAACATTGGGTTGGATCTGAGTTCAAATCGGGTATTCCGACAAAGTTGACTATAAACGTTTAGGTTATAGTTTTCAAATGAACTTGTCACATAACCCGATTGACCTATTGTGTGTTTACCATGTATGGACACTACTGCATGAATCTAAGGTACCCCTTCTAATGTGAACGACCCGTTTCAACCATGGTACCACTATCCGTTAAGAGTCATGAGCCGGGCATGGTGGTATGGGACACTGTGGTCGAGCTGTCGGCCTATGTTGGGGTGACGAGCCTCCCCGTAGTGACCAGTGAGTAACCTAAACTCGTGAGCCAAATATGGTGGTATGGGACACTGTATATGAGTTATCGGCCTATGCTAAGGTGACGAGCCTTCCCGTAATGACCGCGAGTATAAACTGTTATTTTTTTGAACTTGCCTATCCACTGCTTTCATTAGGGATGATGCCCTATAACTTGCCTATCGTATGTGATTAACTAGGATTGACAACCCTAGATAGATCCCTGTTTGGGTTAATGATATAAAGGGAGGTACCTTAGCTTCTCGAATCTGCTATATGAATAACCCTAATCAATTACTTTGCTAACACGACCATGCACCGCATTGCATGTGCTTTGGCGAGGAAGGGCTGTAACACCTCGAATCTTCAGGACCCAAGTATATGACTCGTGTCCCAAAAATCCGAGTGTTAACCTTAAAGGATGGTCAATTTCGAGTGTACATTTTTTTTTTCTTTTATCAGAGTAAGCAAATGAGCGTAGTGTGGACAAATCGACATAAAGAAAAATTTCATTATCATTCAAATATACAAGAAGCTGCCCATAATGACTGATACAAACCAATGTCTCTGAATTTAACAAGTATAAGATTTACAAGATTTAATACATGAACAATAGCAGAAAGCACATAAATATAAGTTGCAAGATCGCGCAGCTCCTCTAGGCAAATACGGCCATGCATCCCTGGCGGTCGTACCCTGCTCCTCATCAAATCTGAACATGCACATTACTAAAGCCACCTGTACTACCTGTACGGTTGTATATTTGATTGATGAGTGGCCAACTCAGTGTGAATTTCCCTCAAGATTACACACCTCCGCATTAAGTAAGCATAGTTACAAAACATTCAAACAACCAAAACAGAGTAAATGCAGTCTTATTAGATGCATGGATGCGTGAATGCAATCATCGCCCCGAGGATTCTCATCCGTGCGGACAGTGGGCCGTCACCCATGCAATCATCGAACCTGGGAAAATCATCCAGTCGGAACAATCGATAGTCGGTGGTCTGGGAGCTAGCGAAACGATACCCCAGTGGTCTTTAGGGCACGTGCTACAACATCCAGAATTAGCCACCCGTCATCGTTAATATGCTATGGATGCATGATTAGCCAAACCGTTATTATTCAATTACAACCAGCCAGTTTAATAAGCTCAATGGTCACTATGGGGAGCTCAGAGCCCAGCGCAGGCCGACAGCTCGGGCATAGTGTCCCATTCCCACCATCCCCGGCTCATGAGACTACCACTTTAGGATGTTTAATGGTACCCCATCAACTAGTGGCCAATCATATTACAATATATAGGGCTTACCATCGCATGGTTGCACGATGTAAAACGTCGAACCCATATAGGGAAAATATCAAGTAAAACCACGTAGGGCGAGTATCAAAATATGTCACATAGGGTGAATATCAAAACCATACGATAAAGACCATCCTTAAAAACCATTGGGACAACAACCCTGGATGGTAGGCCCACATCAATGATCCATCTAGACCACCACTCAATAACCACCACGTTGAAGGTCCATTACGATCACAACCAGTCCAGTTACATCCCAAGTATGGGTGTACATTCTTATGTGGGAATTTTCCACTAATGTACCAGTTTAAGTTCCGTAAGCAATCTACAAATAATCCACAAGCATGAATAATTATACAGGATAATCGTAAAGCATGTAATACAACAATTTAATTTCCATCAGCTAACACATGTGATTATAAAGGGAGATATCAATTATGAATTTAAATAAAAACTATAACTTAAGCTAATGAGAAGATGGAAAGCTCAAGGGGAAGAATCATCACCTTATACTTGAACCGCTAACTGACGATGCTAGTAAGCGCGTGCACCCCCAGAGTTGGGTCCTACCAGGTGTCTATGGTCGAGATTCACATAACTAAGGGTTTGGATTACTTTTAGGGTTCTGTTATAGAATTAGGGCTTCACACTAGGGTTTGGTTATAGGGTTTAGATTCTAGGATTTGAATCCTACATTATCATTATTATTATTATTATTATTATTATTATTATTATTATTATTATTATTATTATTATTATTGTACAACGGATCGAATAGTATTCGTTATAGGAGCATTAATCCATCAATATTAATAATGATGGGTTGTAAATTCATATTTAAATGTACCAACATTATCTAGTATTCCTATGACGACTAATAATCTCTTATATAACACAAGTAATAATGATAGAGTATTTACAAATGATAATATGATGATTTCTAATAATGACACTCATTTTAATAATACTTGTACTCGCCCCATATTCAAAGTGATAGTATTTTCTAATGATTTTTAAAAATGAATCTAGTCTAGATAATAGGTACTATGACCTACCATGAGTTATGAAATTTTACAATTAGATTCATGCTCAACTTACTATTTACATTTTAAGCATACGCCTAGGGTTTAGATTATGGAGTTTGAACTCTATTATGTGTGGCCACTTATCAAAGAGAGTAGTAGATGAATAAGACTAATCAAATAAATTAGTTATTAATTTAGGAATATCAATAATGGCTACTATTATATTAAATTTCCTAACAACAACCCACGATGGATCATATTGCTAATAATTTCAAAAATAATTAGTAATATTAACAATATTCTTAACATTTAGCTAATGTAGCACTAATAGTCATTTTAATGAAAATAAATAGCGTATTCTAGCATTAATAATAATATTTTAAGAATAACAAGGTAAAATATTAATATTTTAATAATGAAGATTTTTATATGAATCAACTAATACTCGCTTGAAAAATTTTCTAATGGTCAATCATATCTGATTTTAATAATTCCAAAAAAAATAAAATAACAATAGCAATGATAATTAAAATAAATTAAATCGGGACAGAGAAATGTGGGCTCACCGAGTTGACTCAGTTCGAGTCGAGTTGACACGACACAACAACCACACTTCTCCCTTTTCTTCCTTCCATTTCTTTTCTTTTTCTTCCATTCTTGCTGGAATGCCCAAGATTTTCTGGACCAAGGACCAAACCCAACTCGGTTCGGCTGGACTCGGTTTCAACCGATTCGACTCGACAGCCCCCCAAAAACCCCAAACTCTCCTTCTTCTCTTTCTTCTTCTCCTTTCTTTGCTAAGATCTCAACGTGACCTGAATCGGCAGCAACCCACAACGTTTAGGCTCACTAAGATGTGGCCCAGATCAAACGGACTCGGATCCGACTCGGTTCATGGCTCGATCGAGTTGGTGCGATCGTGCACTCCTCCTCTCTCTCATTTCTCTGTCTTTCCTTTCTCTCTTCTCTTTCCTTCTGCTTCTCTTCTTCCCTTTCTCACCTTCACTCCTCAGTGAGAACTCGGCCAAAAAATGTGACCCGGGTCGCGACTCGGTTTGAGCTGATTTGAGGTGGTGCGGTGCAACAGCCGCACCACCATTACTTTCTTCCTTCTTCTCCCTCCTCTTTTCTTTCTTCTGGAAAGGCCTGAACCGAGCCAGGACTCAGTCGTATCCACTGTAACTCGAGCTGGTGCAGCAGCAGCGAGTGTAACAGCTGCCGCACCACTCTCTCAATCTCTCCCCTCTCTTCCATTCTCCTTCTCTTTCTGCCTTTCTTTCTATTTTCTTCCTTTATTCTCTTCTTCTATCTTCGGCCAGAGAGAGCTCCAAACCTGACCGGAAATCACCCCGGACCAGCGCAACTCGGCGGCTTGAATGGAGAAGGAGGAGGTGGCTCCAATGGTGGATCTCTAAGGAATGCTTCTCTCTTCATTCTGGCAACATGGGATGATTCGTATAGATGTCATGGAGCTTGTAGAGGAGAGATTTCAAAGCTCCATGAGCGTTTGGGTGGTGGGTTTGGAAGGAGAAGGAAAACAGTCGGTTCCGAGGCTGCGGCTACAAAAATAAAGGGTGAGCTACTGTTCCTCGATCTGCATGCCTTATAAGCTTGCTCTAATCTTCCCTAAACCGTCAGATCAACAGCTAGTGGTCCAGATCTCCTCTGGCTGAAACCGCCTTCAAATACGGTGGGCGAATCCGAGACTGTTCGCGGTTTCTCTTTGCTGAGGGAGCCCTAAACTGTGTAAAATGGATGGCTGGGATTTATCTAAATGGATGGCTTGGATGGACGGACGCCAGGGCACACAGATCGCCGACGTGGAGTGGAGAAACAGTTTCCATTTCCGGAAACATGAGTTTGTAAGGCTTGTTTGCGCCAGAGATTGCGTCCACACACGTGCACTCCAACATGTGAGATAGCTTGATTTTGGTGAGGCCCAAGCCGCGCGCATGATGGACGGTCTGGATCATCGAGATTGTTCCCCAAGGTGGGCCACAGCACATTGCAAACGGTCGGAGTCCGTCTGCTGGAGGAAGAGAAGAGAGACAGAGATGTCTCTCCTTTAGAGGAAATTTCGGGTCAACGTCAGCTGACCGGTCCTCCTTGGAATGGTGCATCGTGAGTGCACATCCCTACCATGCAGTCACGCTTTGAGGTGGGGTCCACCATGATGATTGTGAGAGATCCACTCCGCTCATTCCGTTTGGTGGTTCCTAAGATGAGCCGTTGATTTAGGATCAGGCAGATGAGATGCCCAGGTGGGGCCCACATCCTGAATTGGGCTCTATTTGTGGATTCCTGATGATCTGGCAGTCGGACTGTCCCGAATTTGAACGTCGATGGCTAAGTGACCCTAATGACTCTTTTAATTACTAATAAGCTATTAATACCAATATTAATTATTTTATTACTATTGCACATTACCTATAGTTACATTGATTAAATAATTTAAACCTATATAATTTTTTTTTATATTAACATACTACTATTTACATGCTATTGGCCACACGTTTACTAGTGTATAATTTGTAATATCTTTTATCATACTACATATATATATATATATATATATATATATATATATATATTATCACTCTTATTATAATATATTTTTGTACTTTATTATATGACACTAAATTATAAAATGCATATGTGCTTCCTTTTTTTTTTAATCTATGTTTGTGTAAAATATAAAATAAAATAAAATACTTATTAAATATCATTGGAGTGCCACGGACAAACAGGTTAACATATGGATGGGAACGATTAGATTTAAACCAGGGTGCACGTAAATGTTTACTTAAGTCTAACTTATATTTATACTAAGTTTGGTTATATGGTAACATCCGAGTACTAAAAATTATGGGGTGTTACAAGGGCACGTTTGGGGAGTTTGTCATGCGCGATCGTTAGATGAAGTCGCTGAGGGAGTGCAGGCAAGGGTATGCATCATTACCGCATATCATCCCTACATTAACAAGAGTAGTTAGGAAATGTTTGTTGTATTGCTTTATCATTACTGCTTGATTAAATTGATAACATGTTAACCTTTGCTTTATAGTTCCACTGAATTAGCTACTCATTCCCACTTGGGATGGTGTTTTAAAAACAACAACCAGACTTTGTTGTAGATGCAGGTAATGACGGAGTCTATGCAGCTGAAATGGACTTCATGGATGAGGAGGAGGAATTCTCCTATGTTCAGCTATCAGGCGGTCTTCGTAGACCTTGTTCTAATTCAACAGGATTATAGGGTTACATGGATTAGTTGGACATTTACACTTTGATATTTTATAAATTTTGGAACCATACATGTATATATTCAGCCTGGTAACATACTCATAGTCTGGAGGGGTTGTGAAACACTTATATACTTTATATATCTATCTCAGTCTTCCGCTTCTAATTACATTAACTATGGAGTATGATATGCTGATTTAGTATAATCTCACTCATGTTTAATACATTGTTATGAACGACATCTAAATATCATTATCCAAGTTGCATAAGTGATGCATTAGATCTCGGGAGTAGAGCTTTGCTCGACCCCCGAAATCCAGGGCGTTACATTTTACCTTCACATTACTTAAATTTATATCATTATTTCTTCTAATTTAAGTTTCATAGTTAATCGTAGTTTTAGTTCTAGTTCTAAAGTATTTTTGAGAACACACAAATGTAAGTCCCTGAGGATTCATTATTGATCTCATCAAGTTAAATCTACATCGCAGCCCTACACTTGGGGTTGTCATCTGAAAAGATAAGCAATCAATATCCTAGAGGGGGGTGAATAAGACAATACCAAATATTTCAATATAATGCAAAATAAATAAACAATTAATTTCAATTACTTAGAGTATTGAAACCTTGACTCAAAATAATTCGTAGGGCAACCTTCACCTAAAAGATTTAGGTAGTACAATCTTATTTCATGACGTCTTTGAGATCAATCTTTCGAACATGCAAGAGACAATCAAAATAAATAAAGCATTCACAAAAAAGAGATAATCAATCACAACCAATACACAATGAGTTATAGTGGTTCGGTGCTTAAACCCACACCTGCTCCACTCCCAAAATTACTACCCTCGTAATTGTGGTTGTCACTATTTCAAGGTTTTTACAGTGTCAAATTAACAACCTGATACAATTCTTGTGATTTTCATGGGCTATCACAATAAAACCCATTTTGTGATTTTCATGAGCTCACCACAAAACAACCTGCTAAGATTATGGGGAATCTTAGAAAAATCCAAATGTAATAAACAAAAGGATTATAAGTTACTTATTTTCAAAAGCCAAAGATGTAACTGAAGTTTGATTGTAGCGATCTTCTTTCTTTAGGAATAGACGTAACTGAAATTGCGGTAGGACCGCTATTACCAAAGTATGGATATATGACCAAATGTCGTAGAGGGGGTGAATAGGACTTTTAAAACATTAATTTTTCTTAACTAAAAATTCTACCAATTTTAACATGAGTTAAGTAGAGTTATAACGAAATCAACTTAGATGTGAAAATCTAATTACTACATCATATCGAACATGTATTGTGCATAATTTAAACATTCAATCAGTCAATACATATAAACACAAATAATCATCACAAACACAACGATATATAGTGGTTCGGATATGTGTCTGTTCCACTCCCGGCTGACGCACTCCCCCTTGGAGTGTGTCGAATTTCACTATCAAGTGGTTTTAAATCAGGTTAATCATTAATCAGGTTAACCATTAACCTTCACAACCTATACATGGTTAGCTAATGAGTCTACACAAGACAACCTTAGAAGCCTACACAAGAAAAACAAGTCCTACACGAGGACATACTAGGAGCGCAAGGCAACTAATGCCTACACAAGGCAACACATCCTACATAAGGACAATGTATTCTCTTGTCAGAGGCCTATGAAGGTCTGTTAACCACTGAATACTAGTACTACATAAGGAAAGATCTTCAGGGTCACTGGACTCTAATGACTTGTAAGTAGATGAGCCCCGTTGGTAGCACATGCTGAAGATGATCTTCCTTGTTAATGGAGGGTCTTTAGCTTTCTTGATCCACAACAGCTGTAGATGCTTCCTATTCAAGTCGCAGGTGTTGGGTCAAGGTATTCTATGAAATCTTCTCAGTTAAATGTTGGTCTTTAAGTGATGGAGAGATTCTAGAATATTAACCATTCAAAGGATTCCAGCTTAATAAATTGTCATTAAAAGTGTTGCTGAAAATCCTTGAATGGTTGGAGTTCATTCTTCAATCCAATCTATTGATTTAACAATGATTGCATTTAAGAGGGGATTGAAGGATGAACTCCTATGATAAAAGGGATTTAAGATGGATGGTAGATCAACTATAGCAATAACTCTCTTAAATCTCTTTTTTTTTTTCTCTATATGGAACCTAAGAAGCAACCCTCTATAAACAGGTAATAAAATTCAAACGGTAAAAAAACACGCAGAAATCTATCTGTGTTCGATGTCATCGAAGGTCGTTCAATGTCATTGAAGTTTCCTTCGATGACTCGAACTAACTCCGATGTCTACGAGATTTTCTACCGAAAGTACTTAAGGTTTGCTTGCGGAGTTATGGGATTCAAAATTCGATGTCATCGAGACTACATCGATGTCATCGAAGTTTGAATTTCGATGACGTTGAATAATTCCTGATTTTCTTCATAAACTCTCTAGAAAAAATGGTTCTAATTTTGATGTCATCGATGTTTGAAATTCGATGTCATCGAATGTGATTCGATTTCATCGAATAAATCATGATTTTCCTATTGAGCTTGGTGGACATTTTGTGCATATATTTCGATGTCATCGAAGTTTGAATTTCGATAACATCAAATGGAGTTCGATTACATCGAATAATTCCCCAAACATGTGGTTCAGTTATTGGACATATTTGGGCACATTTTTTATGTCATCAAATAGAGGTCGATGTCATCGAAACTTGAGTTTCGATGTCATCAAATCAATGTTCAATGTCATCGATAGTTGAAGAAAACCTTGTACATTTTCATTTGTTATTGCAAGTTTGTTTTCCATTTTCTAATCCACTAAAGAGGTTTTCCTAGATGGTTTTGGGATAGATTAGAGCTTTTTAAAGGGAATTTTTACCTGAGGTGTTTTGATCATGGGATGTGAGGTTTTCATTTAAATTTGGAGACATCCACTTTATTAAGTCTTCAGCTTGTAGTCTTCACGTGGGGCTCACTAGACTCTATGACTCACTTGTCACGTTATTTGGCAAACTAGGGCACTTTCAGTAACAGTATATGTTCAACCTAAAAGAAAAAAGGGATCTAATGTATTTTCAATATAGTAAAAGAAAACCCTAAGCTGCAAATTTAATTCTCTAAATCTCGAGTATGGATTACTCTATTAAAAATGATTAAAACTAACTTGAGAAAGAGAATAAAATAAGCTAAAATAAATATTAGAATTGCCACACAAATAGCTTAAGGAGGGTTTAACTTTCTCTCTATGCTCGAGAAGATCACTCACAAATTTTCGCATATTGAATGAGTGAGAGAATGACCTTATTTATAGCTAAAGGATTTGGAAATTCGGTCAGCCCGATTTTTTATTCAGCTAGCTGCATTTCAAAGATTACGATCCGACGACTATCGAATTCAGTGGGATAAGAGAAATCAAATTTTCGGCTAGCCGAATTTTCCTGAAATTCGAAAAGTTGCATTGTTGGAAACTTAACCGAACAAAACTTGGGTCGGTTGAATGTCAAGTTTGACTGGCCGAACCCAGAGTCGTGCTAGCTGAACTTACCACGGAAAATTCAATCATTGCTGTAAACTTGCCCGAATTAGGTTATATTAGTTGAATATAGTTAGGTTAGCTGAACCAGAAGTTGGGCTAGTTGAGCTTCAATGTTTTTTTTTTTCATTGTATACATTATATTTATGGCCATAATTTAAAAACATATACAGAGTGCTTTAGTCTTGAACCATGCAAAATCCTTAAGGCTTGAGATGTTGAGTCGTCCTTGAGATATTGAGTCTGTCTTTAAATGATCTTCATGAGTTGCCGAAGAATACTGGAGTGTGCTTATGATCTATTCGGAACTACAAAATTTGAAAACATTAAGTGTGCTTCAAATATAAGCACTTACAACATCTCTTTTGGATTGACCAATTTTTTGTCACTATTGCCGGAGACTTCGTTGCGTTTTTTAGGTTAGAGTTTGTTTTGGATTAGGATTAATTTTTTTTGCATTTTAAGGTTAGGGTTTTCTCATAAATTTAAGTAGTAACACTGCTTTATTATTTTGTTTCATAGAATCTAACCTAGAATCATCAATCAGGTACTATCCTTCCAACCCTCTTACTTTAAATTATTTATTATTATTATTATTCTATAAAACTTTTAATCTCCCTAGAAGTAGAAGTAGGTTTAGAATTATGTTTGAGTGGTTCATGCACAAGTCGGTTCGTGACAACACTCTTCGTCTTCTAAATGGAGGGCTAGTTGAATGATTGTCTATCCATCGTCGTATTAGTAAACACCTGAGATCCTCTGAATTGGTCGAGAACATGGCTGAGAATAAACCTAATCGGCGTGCTAAATAACAAATACAATAAGGTGAGAATGATGTGCACAATGGCCTTGCATCTAGAGCTTTAGGTGATTATTTATAACCAGCTAGGACAGAGCACCCCTGCCTCCATGATTTTTTCACACAATGCATGAAAAGTGGACTTTAAACCAGGAGCGATCCAACTACTTCCAAAATTTAATGGACTTTACTCTAAAAGTCCATATCTACATCTCAAGGAGTTTAATGAGATTGTAACTGATTGAACCCAAGGGTTGAAAACCCCAACTGTAGGGCTACGATGTGGTAATAATTCGGTGAGACCGATGTCAAATCCTCAGGGAATGGGGAACACAACTTAGAACTAGTCTAGCGGTAATAGTTGTCTGAGTTTTTAATTTAGTGAAGTAGAAAGGGTTCTAAAACAATAAATAAATGACTAAAGATCCGGGAATCCATTCATAGCAATCACAATATCTAATTCACTGATTCAATGTATAATTTAATTGGAATCGAAGTCCTATCTTTTCCAATAGGAAGATAATTATATTAAACTCATCATTAACACAAATAACAATATGAATTGATTGAACGATTCTCTCATAAGGCACTCAGATGTTAATCACAATAAATCAAAAGTTTCTAAAGCACCTTTAGGCGATAATAGATCAATCAATTATACAGATTAAATCCTTCTCTAATTCAGGCTAAACAATTGTTAAATCAAAGTAATCATTTTACCTGTAGTACACAATAAATCCAAAAATAAACAACTTAAATACTTCAAAGTAAAATCCAAATCAATTTCAATCTACTATCAACATTCAAACCACTGTTATTAAATTAAATAATATAAATATTATGATTAAATTACAAGCTTAATTCCTTAGACTTAGTTAAGATATTATCCTAACATGGCTAACATCTTACAAGAAAAACAAAAGAAAACTAAAAAGACAAAATAGATTTGATATATCGAAGAAGAATGATGGCTTTATGGAAGTTTTATCACCCCTAGGTCTTTTTTCCAAGCCCTAATTCGTACTTAAAATAGCCTAAATTCCCTTTAAATAGGAAAAAACCATATCGACTTGAGACCGACTTCAAATTTATGAACTTTATTACGCTTCAGGTGCACCGACAGTAGCCTTCGGTCGCACCAAACATCATTGGGTTTCAGTGAATAGGCCTCTCGGTTACTGTCAAATTTCTCAATATTCATTTAAAGTCTTTGTTTCCCTTAGGCCGCACCAAAGTCTCCTTCGGTGGTACCGAACATGGCTTCGGTTGGACTTAAGTGTCGAGCCAAATTATCTCTGAAAATTATTATTTCTTGTTGTACTGTTCTGTGCACATTCGATCAAACTGAACCAACCACAGGTGGGACCAAATAGTTTGTTATTTCTGGTAATGCACTTTGTTATTTTTTAGTCTTTTTCTTCATTTTTTATCCTTGGTTTTCTTAGATCTTTGGCACGTGAATTCTTCAATAATGTCCTCCAAATCTCCAATTTTTCATTGATTATTCTTTTGAGCTTTAATCTTCTCTCTTAAGCATGTATTTTTTAGGCTTCCAAATCACCTCGCACGTATAAAACATTTATAATTAAATCAAATTAACACTTAATTGCAACTGAAACTAGTGCAATTGAGGGAATAAATATGCAATATTGAGACATTATCACACCCCAACCAGCATTTTGCCAGTCACAAGCAAAACATGTGAAAGATATTTCGAAACCAATTGAATAAATTTTCTATAAACTCAAAGCAATTTTTAAAAACAATCTTGATTATAAAAATAAAAAAATATGTTAATGGAAAGTACTACTTCCACCGAAACTCTAGAACGTAGTAAATATCCTAATTAAGTTCAAATCATTAATCCTATAATTAGGGAAAAAATTGACATTGAGTTCCATGAATACATACTGAAATCTACACTTAACCCAATTAAAGGTTTAGTTATCTACATTCATGATAACATTAATAGTCAAAAGAGTATTCAAGATAACCAAAGACTAAACCGAAACTTACCTTACAGTTCAACACTCCACTCTTCTAGCTTTTGATTTTTTCCATCAATGGCTTTCATAATATTTTCAAACTTTTTTTTTCTTTCCACAACAATCCTTTCATGGAAATTTTGATAGGTTGCCTTTTCTTACGACAACTATTTTTTGCCGGGTATTACTTCTTTTTTTATTGAACAAGATGGAAAAATTCCCTAGGCTTAGATGCTATCGTTCTCAATAATCATGAAGTTAACAATTCAGTTTCAAACTTAGACTTTAATCTGTAAGCTAGATGTGACATGTGAATTCATGACTCAATTAATGTTTAAACTTCCAATTAAAAGATTAAAAACTTGAAACTTAACTTTAAAATATATCAAATAACTAAAATTTAGGTTTTAAAAATCCACAACATTAAATATTTTATCATTCTAATATCTGGATTATCTTCAGAATCAATTAGATTCAAAGAAAATTTTTAAAATTTTGAAAAAAAAATTAGCTCAAAACTTCAGAAAATTCAACACCAATGAAAATTTTTTCAAAGGAAACCTACCCCCAACCTAAATTCTACATTGTCCTCAATGTATAAAGATATATAATATAAAAATAACATGAGAGTAATGAAAATAAAGATGAGTAGATTAAAAGGTACCTGAAAGGTGACAGATACATAAGCTAGGGCAAACTTCCTATTAATTGGTGTTTTAATAACTAAAATAAACTAATAAATAAAACCAATCCTAAGAAAGCAATTAAAACTCCTAAATCTAAGAAGCAATTGGAAAAAAACAACTCATTCTAGATAGATGTTTTCCTTCTTTGACCAGTATCTCAATAAATTTCTCAACAGGCTTCTCAACAAGATCATTTAAAAGCCATTTTTGCAGTAGGCTTGTTGTCTGGATTATGTAGGTTTAGAGATATTTATAGACCTTAGCAAAATATCTTCTTTTAATACCTCGAGGTATCGGTGTTTTATAGAATTCACTTGTGGCAGAAAAAAATTCAATATTAGTATACCACGGTGAATCAGAGAATACAATTAATTGAAATTTAGAAAAAAAAAAAAAATATTCTTTTATTGATGTAGTCTCTACAAATTCTAAAGTTTCAGTTTCCAATTCTAATCCAGGTCCACCTTTTATGATAAATATTTTGGATCGGTGGAAGAAGGCACTTCAGAACAATGATTCACCTAGTCAGTGTTAGGCACTAAGATAAAGTTTGGCAAGGCATTCGCTATATCTTTAATCATGTCATCATTAAAATCTTCAAAGTGTGTCAAACCAAATTCTATAGAGTCGGAGCATTCAGAGAAGAGGGACTCATTCTCCATAATGGAATCAAACGTGTCGAGTAGGTGGATTGTATCAATATAACTATGTTGGAAAATTTCTTGTGTCTCTTGATCATTAATTGGCGCATTAGATGAGATCAACCATTGGGGAAACTGAACCATAGGTTCTTGAACATACTCCAGCTCCTCCTCATTCTCAAATTCAGTATGCTTATCAAGCGAGTTGAGATCACTCTCCTCGCATTGTATTTATGGATTAGGTTGAGGATCATATGTGTCATATGTGGGTGTACTCGATGGTTGTTGATAAGCATTCTCACCATATAATAATCATGCATTTTCTTAATTGGTGGAACATCATAACCGGGTTGATTCTCGATCGTAGTTTCAGTTAATTTACGAGACATTGGGTGTTTCCTAATATGGTGATATACAACCCTTTAACTAATGTATCATCTTTTAAAAGTTGATTAACGTATTTTCGAGTCCACTCTGGCATGAATATGATGAAATCCTAATTCCAAACTAAATCCTACAGCAAAATAAAAACAATTGCTATAGTAATATAGAAACTAATTAAAAAGAGAGGGGAATGGTGTTACCAGAAGGGAGAAACTAGAAATTGAAAACTCATACAAAACAAAAATAAGCAAACAATGTTAGTGAGGTTAAAAAATCTGAGACAAAATAAACCCTAAAAATAAATTTTTGAAAATTCTATAAGAATGAAAACCTAAAATAAAAAAAAAAAAAAAAAAAAAAAAAAAAAAAAAAAACCTTGAAAACCTAAACCTAATTGTGTTTGTGCCACTCCATGACAATGTTGCCAAAAACTTGATGAGCCCAAGGGTTGACAACCCCAAGTATAGGGTTGCGATGTAGTACTAAATTGGTGAGACCAAGTTTGAATCCTTATAAAATGGGGAACAGAACACAAAACTAGTTTAACAGGAATGGTTGTAAGAGTTTTTAATCCGTTGAAGTAGAAAAGGATTTTACAATAATAAATAAATGACCTAGGATCCAAGAATCCATTCATAGCAATCATAATATCACATTCACTATTTCAATGTATAACTCACTTGGAATCAAAGTCCAATCAAATCCAATCGGAAGATAATTCTGTTAAATCAATCATTAACACTAATAAGAATATGAATTTGAATGAATGATTCTCTCACAAACCAATCAGATCTTAATGACAGGGAATCAAAAGTGTTTAAAGCACCCATGTTTAAACTAATCAATTATATAGATTAAATCCTTCTCTAATTCAGGCTAAACAATTGGTAAATCAAATCATTCATTGTACCCGTAGTACACAACAATTCCAGAAATAACAACTCAAAGATTTCAAAGTAAAATCCAAATAAATTTCAATCTACTATCATTATTCAAGCTATTGTTATTGGATAAAAAAAAACTAAATACTATGATTAGAAGAAAAACTAAAAGAAAAACTAGAAGGATAAATTAAATTTGGGGGATTGAAGAAGAAGGACAGCTTCATGGAAGCTCCGCCACCCCTAGGTCTTTCTCTCAAGCTATAATTTGTACTTAGAACATCCTAAAACTTCCTATTAAATAGGAAAAATTCATAAAGACTTGAAACCGACTTCAAATTTATGGACTTTTATTACGCTTCGGTCGCACCAACGGTAGCCTTCGATCGCACCGAACATCACTTCAGTCACACTGAACAGGTCTCTCGGTTGCAGCCCAATTTCTCAATATTCATCTAAAATGTCTGTCCCCTTAGCTCACACCGAACTCTCCTTCGCTGGCACCAAACATGGCTTTAGTTGAACCTAAGTGTCGACATGATTTATCTCTGCAAATTATTATTTCGTATTGGACTATTTTGTGCATATTTGATCAAACCGAACCAACCTCGAGTGAGACTGAATAGTCTGTTATTTCTATTAATGCACTTTGTGATTTTTCAGTCTTTTCATCATTCTTTATCCTTAGTTTTCTTAGATCTTTAACGCGTGAATTCTTCAATAATGTCCTCCAAATCTCCAATGCTTCATTGATAATTCTTTTGAGCTTTAATCTTCTCTCTTAAGCATGTATTCATCTTAGGCTTCCGAATCACCTCACACGTAAAAAAATATTTATAATTAAATCAAATTAACACTTAATTGCAACTAAAACTAGTGCATTTGAGGGAATAAATATGCAACGTTGAGACATTATCACACCCCCAACCAAAACATGCGAAAGATATTTCAAAACCAATTGAATAAATTTCTTATAAATTCAAGCAATTTTCAAAAATAATATTAATTATAAAAATCCAAAATATATAAATGGAGAGTACTACTTCCACCTAAACTCTAGAACTTGGTAAATATCCTAATCAAGTTCAAAGCATAATCCTATAATTAGAAAAATTCTAGACATTGAGTTCCATGAATGCGTATTGAAATCTAGACTTAACACAATTAAATGTTTAGTTATCTACCTTCATGATAATATTGATAATCGAAAGAGTATTCAGGATAACCAATGTCACACCCCAAAATTCGGATACAGAGTGTGCACCCTCAGACTCAAGTTTCGGCTCATAACAGGTACACTGAGTCTACATAATTCATTCTTCTTACAATTGTTTGGAGGCACAATTTAATGAATTTTAAGTTCACATCCAAATTTAACATCTATTCATCCACGTTTGTGTTACCTTCCTATAATTTTAATCATTGTATATTCAAAACTATATCATTTGAACAAGAGTAATCCAAGTCCACTCATTTGAAACTTCATTGAACTACGAAAATCAAATATTGTTCAACATGATCATTTTATAAACAATGGTGAATCGTATTTATGTACAAATAGATGCAATAACGAAATCAAACTTTTAAATAATAACTATATAAATATTCATTAATCTAGCATAGCAAGTTTGTCTTTCGCCAAATACACCAAATGGTCTCATGATTCATTTGGTAATCGGTCCTCTTTTTTTTTTGACACTCTTGGTTCGGATTTCCTATTTCATTCATCTCTATACGGTTGTCAATCCACAACGTTAGCTAGCTAGGCACTAAGTGAGTAAATCTGTCCACTTGCTTGAGTTGGATTCCATCAACCCGCATCTTCCCTTTTTTTGGGGTAGGCTTCTACCATCTTAGTAGGCTTTCACATATTGTGAGCATCCAGAGATGGTCCCTTAAGTCACCCGGTACTGTAAGCACCTACTAGTCTTCCAGGGCATGCCCCCAAGAGTCAGTGTAGGTGCGCTATGCATAACATGAATGAATGAGAATGATTGATGCATCATATTAGCATGTTGTCACATATACCATCATGTTATATCAATATAATTTCAAAATTAAACAGATACACTAAAACAACCGATACAAAGAAATACACTTCACATAGCAATCAAACAACTACTTTTAGTACAATGTAGAGGAAACATGTTGGGATCACTCACCTATACTTGGTAGAGGTAGATCCGTTGAAAAATCGTACATGTTTGGATCTAGGATCCCTAATTAATAATGTAAACAAGATTATGAATCGATCAAATCATTCCATTCAATAGGGCCCACCTCTAATTAAATCAACGTAACTTCCCTTCATTCATAAATTTATAATTTAATTCAAGATGTATATTATAAATTTAATCCATTTTCGAATTTCAAAAACTAATAGATTTGTCTAAGATTCTATCGATCGAGACCGATCGAAGATACCTCAATTGAATTGAACATTGATCGATTGAGAAATTTCATATTTTCACAACTTAAGTCTATGAACAAGAAAAAATTGACACATTCATCAGTCGAAAACCCAACTTCAATCGATCAACAACGTCCCTAATTCTACTTGCTTTAGATGCTCGATTTACACATTTTAGAATTTTTGTTATTTTTAAGTTTTAAGGGTTTTATCATGTATAAAAGGTTGATCTAAACCATCCATCGATTTTCAAGAAATCAAATTAGGGAACAATAAATGATTGTTCAGATTTGGACCATTAAAGATCCAAAATAATCATATGGCATGTTTTAACATCATTACTACTTTTCAATTGTTGTGACAATTCAACGATCACATCCATCTAGGATTTTGAATATAATCCAATATCTAACCCCAGAGTTTATCTATATAGTATAGATTGGATTTGATGCATCTGGAAATCTATTGAATCAACAAATATACAAGGTAATGATCACGATTTAAATTTGATTAGCAGGGCCCACCCGGTGGTCAGATCACTCCAAATTTTTAGGCCTTGATATATCTTGGCCTTAGGTTTCATATGGTCCACATGGATCTGAATTGACGCCACTAGGCAGTCCCATGCCAATCTCTATGACATGAAGTCTCGCCCTAAAACTTAAGTATTATTTTGAAACAATTTACAGATTAATCCAATGAACATGTGGCCAATCACCTCGTTTATTACATAAATAGGAAAAAATAGTTAAAATGCACAAAAATATAAATAAAAAAGGCTTATAATCTTACCAGATCCAAGCCCTCCAAGGACATCTCCCTCTCTTATTGAGTTTGTTGTATACGATACAACAATTGAAAGATCCCATGAGCTTTGGTTAGTGGGTTCGATCATTCAATGACTAAGGACGTCGGGTATCATAGAGAAAAAAAGGTTGTGTTTTGAGAACTTCTTTGAAGGGCTCTCTTCATGGAGAAGTGTTGGACTAATGAGAAGCATCATATGGAGATTTATCAATGGTTAAGATGAGTTAGAGAGGATCTCAACGAGATTTTTGAAAGAGAAAGTATTATGTGCGGCTTGACAGTTACACACAACAGAAAGAGATCTCATTCATTTCAATTTTCTAATTGTGGATTGGTGAAAACATGGGATGATAGATGGGGTCTTATAGAAGGGTTTGGTAAAGGATCCACACCATTCATCAGTTCTCCAGGTCACACTTGAATACAATCCAAAAGTGAGATAGTTTCTAGGCTTTGGATGAGCTATACAGTGCTAGTTCAGGCAGGGAATACCTAATGTTAAAAACTTCATTCAAGCCCTGATTTGATGAATGGCTTGGATCTGCAAGTAGGTCCCTCATGATGAACAGTTCATAGGAGACGGGTCCCTGCGACGGTCCCTAATGAAGAAGGAAGAGAAGTCTGGGAAGCTTCTCCGGTTTTGGTAAGTCAGCATTGGATGTTGTGATTAAATTTTTTTTTTTTCTTTCTTTCTTTTAGTGGTAGGGCTCGCTAGAGAGGGATTCAGGGATATCCACACCGATCTTTTGCTTTAGGACTTTAAGTTAGAGTATGACTAAAAAAAAAAAGACAAATCTGTAAGTCAGGTGGCCTCATTAATGGATAGTTAGAATTGATGGCCGTTGAAGTTTAGATGGTTAAAATTTGAAAACGGTGGATGGATGGTGTAGTTTGGTTAGTTGATAGTTTGATGTGTGGTTGGGACTTTGGGATGGCTAGTGTTGGAAGATTGTCTTGGAGCATATTAATGGGTCCACATATTGGACAATTTAGATCGCTGGTCTGGATGAAGGGTAGTTTAGATCCACTACAAAAACTGGTATTTCAAAAGCAAGGAAGAGTTGCAGATAGTATAGGTCTTGAATGAAACAACGTATGTGGTAAAAATTCTAACTAACTAGGAATCGTGTTTTATATATTTAAATTTTAACTTTTAAAAAAATATAAATGAGGACGTCATTCACTAGACAAATGATAGTGTCCATAGAATTTGGGTTCCTTAATTCCCAATATATACTCAAAATTTAGATCGTCAATGGCCATAGTTTGAATCGTTCGATTTGGGTGAAACTTGACATCTTACTTCAATTTGACATGCTATATCTAATGAGATCAATATTGACCCATGAAATTTAATGATGGATAAGATGCATTTTAATGGCTCTCACACCCATGGTCCTTAATGAAGTGTATAAGTCCTGTGTATAAACTAAACTAGTGAATTTGAAGTGTACCCTATGAGCTTTAAATTTAATAGTATGTTTTGATAATTAGGTGAGCCAGATGACGAATACGAGTGTGATGTGCAGCTAAATGATTAGATATAACCGAACTAATCAAATGATTAGGACTCTAATCCATCTATAAAGTGACGCACGGTCAGTTTTATGAACACACACATAAAAGGTGGATTTTAAGATGGATTTCCACTTATATGCCTAAGCTAATGTAAGTGTACATATTCGCGTGCATGCGTACACACACCCGAAACGACGGGTCGTTATATTTTACCCCCTTAAAAGGAAATCTCATCCTCGAGATTCAAAAGTGTTTTCATTTAAGTTTACAATTATAATTATATTTATGTTAAATTAACTGGGGGTTATTGTCAAAATGAAAAACTTTCCTAGTTGAACTGACAGGGCACCAGTTTGGGCAGATTAATTATCCGTTTGATTGTTGATGTTTCTATCATAGTTTCTTATACTTTGAGATTTTAAATTAGGTTCATTTTTTTTTTGGAGATCTTATTATAATTACACTATGTCTCTGTAAAGTTTTAATTCATTCTACTAGTTATAGAAAAATTTAAAATTCCCATAGTCAAATCTGTCCAAAACAAATGAATTCTGACCAGATTGCACAACTCCCTAAACAAGTACTGTTAACATCAGATTCATTTGTTCTATATTATTAATCTAGACTTTTCTACTTACAAGTAGGGTTTTGCATCACCTTGATCAGAATTATATTTTTATAGTTACGAATTTTACAATTTGAGTGAGTATTGTTATCCATTTTTGTCCAGCAGGATTTTGGGAAATTTAATGTTTTAATATAACTTTATGGTCCAAATATTATTAAATTAGAGTATAGGGAAATATCCTAATGTTGTTTTGTACATTATTATTTTTTTTGTGATACATCAATGAATAGGGAACTCTATTTTTTTATTTTTATTTTAATGTTCTTCCTAATACACAACAGTCAAATATGGAATCTTAAGTGTACAATTTCTAATTAAATGGGATATAGCAAATATGTAAAGGGGTATTAAGTGGAGATCATAACCTACAGGTCATGCTAGTTTTTTTTAAAAGAAAACCTCTCTCTGATACCATTCTGTCATGCCCCAAAATTCGGATATAGAGTGTGCACCCTCAAACCCGAGTTTCAGCTCATGACACGTACACTGAGTGTACTTAAATGATTCTTCATACAATTGTTTGGAGGCGCAATTTAAAGAATTCTAAGTTCACATCCAAATTTAACATCTATTCATCCACGTTTGTATTACTTTCCTATACTTTCTATCATCATATATTCAAAACCATATCATTTGAAATGAGTGATCTGAGTCCACTCATTTGAAACTTCATTCAATTAAAAAAATCAAATATTGTTCAACAAGATCATTTTATAAACAATGGTAAATCATATTTATGTACAAATCAAAGCAATAAGGAAATCAAACTCCTAAATAATAACTATATAAATATTCATTAATCCAACGTAGCAAGTTCGTCCTTTGCCAAATATGCCAAATGGTCTCACGATTCATCCGACAACCTAAATTCTACATTGTCCTAAATGTATAGAGATATGCAATATAAAAACAACATGAGACTAACAAAAATAAAGATGAGTAGATGAAAAGATACCTAAAATGTGACAGCTAGATAAGCTAGATTGATTAAGGTTATTTGAGGGATTGTAGGCAGGAGCATTCTACATATGAAGCATGATAAACGTGACCATGTTAACAAAGTGAAAAATATAATCGTATTTGTCCTGTGCAAGTAAATCTTGTTTTTTCTTTTTAAACAATTAAGTGGCATGTATTTATAGGGATTCTCTTCCAATTATTATACCATGCACAAAAAGAAAATTGAAGTTGAAATCATAAAATCGATGGAATCTGTTTATCTGGCCACCCAGTTGAGTTTTTATCAGAGTGAAGGGCAAACCATCTGCTCAAACAACTAAAAACAAGTCTCGATTGACACTGCATATACTTTCATGATGTTCTCCACTGTAACTCGATTTGAAACCTTCCGTTCTTTGAATCAATGAGATGGTATTTCTCGCTGATGCGTTTGTTACTAACAATGCCACCAAGGCTGATATCTGTTGGGATTTGTTCTGCGGAATCACACGAAGATGGTTCTAGGACAGCAATCCAAGAAAGCACCAAGCAAACATAAAAGAACACAAAGATTTAACGTGAAAAACCCTTTCGGGAAAAAACCATGGCACAAAGCGACAAAAATCCACTAAGAAAGAATAAATTATAAAAAGAGAGGACTTACCCAATTCGAACAACCTCGAATCTCACCCTTGCTACACCCTTTGATATCCCTAGAACCCTTTTAAAAACCCTATGGAATACTTTAAAAAGCCTTAAGATACCTTTGAATGGCCCTAAGGACTCCTATTTATAGATGGAGAACTCTCGCTTACGCACATCCCTAGAAACCGCCTCAAATTTATGCAGTCCACGCACAAACCGCACCATCTGCATAACCCTCGACTATTCGAGATAGGGTTTCAACCAGTAGAAGGGACCTTCAACTAGTCAAGTCAGTCCCTCGACTGGTCGAGAATCTCAGACATCCAAGATTTAAAACATCCTTTTTAACAACAATCTTCACCATGTCTTCAATCTTCAAACGTGTATCTTTTTGCCCTCTTCTCTTATCTTTGCATCCCATCATAGCTTCAATCAATATTTCTCATGCACACTCTGTCCTTCTTTTATGTCATTGCCAAGCCTAGAGAAGTTACACAAAACTTGAACTTCTCTATAGAAACGACCTTAGTTAGCTTGTCCGCCGGATTTACGCTGGTTTGAATCTTCTCCAGTGTTACGCCTCCTTCCTCAAGCACCTGTCAGATAAAATGGTGACAAACATCAATGTGTTTAGTACGTCAATGATAAATAAAAATTTTAGCCAAATTAATAGCGCTCTCGCTATCACAATTAACCGGCATGGCCTCCTCCTAAAGTCTCAATTGATTTATCATGCCTCTTAACTAAACACCTTCCTTAAATGCTTCTGTCACTGTCATATATTCTTCTTCGGTCATGAAAAGAGCCACCATGGACTGAAGCTTAGACATCCAACTAATTGCTCCACCTGCTAGTATAAATGTGTAATATGAAGTTGACTTTCTAGAATCCACAGTTCCTACATAGTCTGAATCCACATACCCTATCAACTTTGTTCCTGTCTTCTCAAAAGTTAAGACGTAGTCTTTTGTACCTCTAATGAATCGAAGTAGTTATTTCACTGCTTCCTAATGTTGCTTGCTGGGGTTTGACATGTATTTACTCACAACACCGACTGCCTATGAAATATCTGGTCTCGTGCAGACCATGACATATATTAAACTATCAATTACATTCGAATAAGGCACATGAGACATAACATACTTTTCCTTATTTGATTTAGGACATTATTATGAGGAAAGCTTGAAGTAAGCCGCGTGGGGAACACTCACCGGCTTTGCCTGGTCCATCCCAAACTTGATTAATACATTTTCAAGGTATTCTGCCTGTGATAACTAAAGCCTACTCCTCTTCTTGTCTCTATGAATATTTATGTCGATAACCCTCTTTGCAGCCCCTATATCTTTCATCTCAAATGTCCTTAATAACTGAGTCTTCAGTACATTGATTTCAAACATATCATGACTGTCGATCAACATATCATCAACATACACTACTAGGATGATGAATTTGCCATCACTAAGTGTCTTGTAGTAGACACCGCAATCGTATTCACTCTAAGTAAATTTCTGGCTCACCTTGAAAGAATTAAATTTTTTTATACCACTGCCTAGGCGACTGTTTCAGGCTGTACAATGACCTCATTGACCTTCAAAATTTTTTCTCTGCCCCTTTAACTTCGTAACCCTCTGGTTGCTTCATGTGGATCTTCTCTTCCAACTCTCCACGAAGAAATATAGTCTTGACATCTATTTGTTCCAGTTCGAGATCGTAATGGGCAACCAGTGCCAACACGAATCTGATAGACACTTACTTAACCACTGGTGCGAATATCTCTGTGAAGTCGATCCCTTCTCTCTAAGCATAACCCTTCACTACCAACCTCGTTTTATATTTATCCAGTTTCATTTTGAATAACCACTTGCATCTGATCACTTTTCAGCCCACTAGAAGCTCCGCCAGTTCCCATGTGTGGTTTTTGTGTAACGAGTCCATCTCATCATCCATATTTTCCTTCCACTTTTCTGCATCAAGCTCATCAAGAGCCTCCTGAATAGTTGACGGGTCCCCCTCACTTGTAATGAGGGCATATGCGATGTTACAGTCATCCCTGTATCTTGTCAGTAACCTGCGATCATGGAGTAAATTTCTTCTCATAAGTGGATACTCCACCTGATTCTGTACCTCTGTCTGCGCATTTGTCTCTACCTGAGTATCATGTGTATCCATCTGAATATCTACGATCAATCTTTATAGTTCTTCTTGCTCCTTTTGATCATTCAAACGGAATGGGGAGCTTTCATCAAATCCGACATCACAGCTAGTGATGACATTGCGTGTGACCTTTATCGAATAACCCGTAACCTTTCACACCAATACTATACCCAACAAAAATATAGTTTTTTGGCTCTATAGTCTAGCTTATCTATCTTAACTAACGGTACATGAGAGTAAGCCTCACAACAAAAAATGCACAAATCTGAGTAGTCCAACTTATGACCACTCCATACTTCCTCTGGGATTTTACATTCAATTGTCGTAGAAGGAGACCAGTTACCAAATAGCAAGCTGTGTTAACGACTTCAGTCCATAAGTCATTGCTCAACACAACACTACTTAACATGCATTGGGCCCTCTCCAAGAGAATTTGATTCATTCGCTTAGCCACACCGTTTTGTTCGGGTGTGTGGCGTACTGTGTTGTGCCTAACGATCCTTTCATCCTTGGAATATTCATTAAACTCAATGGAAGTAAATTCTTCACCATTGTCAGTCCTTAAAACTTTTATTTTTCACCCTGACAGATTTTTCACCATTGCCTTCCATTGTTTGAATATAGTGAAAATTTCAAATTTACATTTCATGGAGTAAACTTAAACTTTCCTGGAGTAGTCATTAATGAATGAAACAAACCATGATGACCCCACAATGGAAACCTCTACTGATGCCCCCCATACGTCAGAGTACACATAATCAAGCACTCCCTTACATGTTTTTCATATTTAAAAGATAATCAAGATTATTTACCATATATACAATGCTCGCATATATCTAAATCAAAATTTTTTTAAAAATGGAGTCAAACAATGATCGGTAAGTACATTCATGCCCTGTTTGTTCATGTGACCCAAACGTGCATGCCATATATGTGTAGACGTTGAATCTTCAACAATCGTATCGCTCCACTTACTGAAGTGTTCCCGATCAACCTGTAAAGGTTTCTGTGTCTCTAGGCTCTTATAACCACAAGTGCCCCCTTTGTAACTTTAAGGACACTTTTGTCGCTAGTGAACTTGCACCCTATAGCCTCGAGTGCACCGAGAGAAATCAAACTTTTCTTCATATTAGGAACGTGACTGACATTAGTCAGGGTACGCTCTATCCCATCAAACATCTTGATACTCACCGTACTAATAGCCACAACATTACAGGCATTGTCATTGCCCATAAAGATCTATCCACCATCACATTCTCTATAATTGGTGAACCAATTCTAGTGACGAGTGATGTGATATGACGCTCCTATATCTAGGTTCCACTCATCTGCATGATTGTCGTGCACATGTCCAATCATAGACACTGACAAAACTTCACCACCACTTGTCTCTTTATTAGATGTGACAACATTGGCTTCCTTAGAAGAAGCCATTGAATTTTCTTTCTTCGCTTTAGGATTGGTACAATCCTTCTTCATGTGTCCAACTATCCCATAGTTCCAGCACTTCATTTTTCCTTTACCCTTGCCCTTGGATTTGGATCTCAGTCTTGAGGATCCTATACCTCGATCAATATTCCTGCCCCTCATAATCAGTGCATTAGAAGATGTCCTTATGCCACCGTTTAGCTTTCTCATGGCCTTCCCTTGAAGGGCTAAGATAATAGTGTCAACACTCAGGGTTTTATTTACAGTGCACATAGTATCCATAAATGACTCATATGATGCCGAAAGAGAATTCAACAACAAACATGCTTGTTCCTCATCTTTGATCACTTTCTTCTTATCTAGCAAGTTGCAAACCAATTTATTAAAGTTGCTGATGTGGGCCTTCAGATCTCCACCCTTTGTCATCTTGAAGGTATACCACTGTGACTTCAAGTGTAGGCGATTTTCAAAGGATTTTTTCACATATATATCCTCTAACTTCGCCTATAAACTAGCCGCAGTTTTCTCCCTCAAAACATTATAGAGAACCTCATCCATTAGACATAAACGGATGAAGGCTAAAGCATTACTATCACGAGTCTCTCATTATTCATTTTTCATAGTCGGTTTCTACTCCTCAAGAGCCTTAACTTCGCCTTACTTGGTTAATAGACTAATCATCTTAATCTTCCATAACTCAAAATTATTTTTGCCCGAGTACTTCTCAATATCAAACTTGGTATTTCTCATTATTGTTAATCTTACAGATTCAGAATTGTGCCCCAACGATAGCTCTGATACCACTTGTTAGGATTTATTCTGCGGAATCACATAGAGATGGATCTATGATAGTAATCCAAGAGCACCAAACAAACACAGGAGAACACAAAGATTTAACATGGAAAACCCTTTCGGGAAAAAACCACGGTACAAAGTGACAAAAATCCACTATGAAAGCATAAATTACAAAGAGACAGGCCCTTGCTACACCCTTTGATAACCCTAGAACCCGTTTAGAAAACCTTTGGAAAACTTTAGAGAGCATTGAGATACCTTAGAATAGCCCTAGGGACTCCTATTTATAGATGGAGAACTCCCACTTACGCACATCCCTAGAAATCACCTCAAATTTATACAGTCCGCACACAAACCGTGCATCATCTGCGTAACCCTCGACTAGTCGAGATAGGGCTTCAACCAGTCGAATGGACCTTCGACTGGTCGAGAATCTCAGACATCCAAGATTTAAGACTTCCATTTTAACAACAATATCAACATAGCCCAATGTTTCCTTTGAATGAGTGCCAATACTTGGTGGTCTACTCATGATTTCTATGTGCATTCTATCATTAATGGGTGGTTCATCCAGCATAAACTGAAACTCCTCCATCACAAATCTCTGTTATTTTTTTAAAAAAATAAAATTATGTGCTTAGTTTTCCTCTCCTCTCCTTTGAAAAGGATCCTAACATATGAATTGTTGTAGTGCTTCTTGAGCTTCATGAACAATAACAAATAGAAGACCACCACTTGAAGGAGTATTTTCAAGGGCCTTTTACACTTCGTTTGTGTCTTCACTGAAATCTGTGATTTGGTCTAGTTCTTTGATCTAGACAGTTAGATAATGAATATTAATTCTGAATAATTGGATCTCTATCCATTGTTCAAATCTTCAAGTTGGATGGTCTAATCATTAATCAAAATGAACTGTTACGCTAGACAGTATGATTTGGGTCATCCAATACACATCCTACAACTTGATAGATGATTGAACAATCCTGCATTTTGGTTCATGGCATATCTTGCATGCCACATGTAATTTTTTGGCCCTGCTTGGGATAAAAAATAAAATTTAAAAAGAGAGAGACAGAGAGAGAGAGAAGGTAAATTTGGTAAATTCAACAGCTTGTAAAATTCATACACACACACACACATTTAATTTGGATTTGACGAACTTCAAATTTGATGGTTTGAGAATCAAAGTGCATATCTACATATTCCAAGTGTCACTACAAGAAAAGGGAGCTTTAGCCTCGGTTCAAAACAGTGGCTAAAAAGGTAAAAAACTGAGGCTAAAGCCTTTAGCCTCAATTTTGCCTTAGTTATCCAAGCCGAGGTTGAAACCCCCGTGGTTAAAGGCTTTATCCTCAGTTTTAGCAACCGAGGCTAAAATGACTTTTATAGCCTCGGTTCTTCAAGTGAGGCTAAAAGAACCTTTTTAGCTTCAGTTTTCTCGAAATGAGGCTAAATCAAAATTTTAGCTTCCATTATTTCCAACTGAGACTAAATCCAAATTTTAGCCTCAGTTGCCTCCAATTGAAGCTAAATCTATTTTTAACCTCGGTTCTCAACAACCGAGGCTAAAGCCTTTAACCACGAGAGTTGTAGTCTCAGTTTAGGTAATTGAGGCAAAACTAAGACTAAAGATAGATTTAGTCGTGTTTCTTTCACTGTGTACCTGCCTAACAAACATCCTGAATCATTAGCTCCCATGATTTGATTAATTAAAAATCCAAGCATTACAATTGTCATTAACAATGCTCAATTCTCCAAAAAAAATAAAATGAAAGAAGTCCATAGCAATTGAGTAAAAATCATCAAACAAAGATCCAAAACTGAGTTTCATAAAACGTTTGGTACATTGACTTAATATCACCTAAAAAAAAAAAAAAATTCTATTGCAATGTATTATATCTTATCATTAAAGGATTTGTCGCGGGCTAGAAAAGAGACATCTACTGGTGATTATGAAATAGGCCATATTTAGAACTTCACCACCAGCACAAAATGCACTTCCTTTCCCCTACAACCATTTGAAACACAACAGTTAAAAACATGTCAGACAAAATTTTAGCAAAGACAAAAACAAATAAAAATAAAAATAAAAATAAAAATTCTAGTCATTTCCTGACTTAACATTATGATATTAATGGTATGTGATGAAGATTTAACCATCAAAAATGAAAAAAAAAAATCAAAACTATTCATCAACATGCCCCAATAACAACAAGAACAACAACTACAAAAAAAAAAAAAAAAAAAAAAAAGTTAACAATTGTTTTGTGGAATTGATGGTTCTTGGCCATCTAAATAACACGAAAGCTCACATCATGACTAGCCATAGGTTGAGAACTCTGTTTTTAGTTGGCGGCCCGAGCATGGAAACATGAAATCCTCAATACATGGGCTATACCCTAATGACTTGAGCAATATTAAACACAACTTCCAAGTATAAAGAAGAATGGAAAATGAAATCCACCCTCTTCTTCTTCACTCTTTCAAAGAGAAAACTCAACAGGCAGGAAGTCATTACAAATTACAATTCATATACTTAAACTATGACATGACAAAAACTAAGAAAGAGACATACCTTAATATGTTGCTATTTTAAACTCCATTTGAGGGGATTTTGATAATCAAACCAATTAAAAAGATCAGGCTGATGACTTCAACTAAAAAGAAAATAAAAATTCTTTCATAAAAACAAAGATTCTAAGTTCATATGAACTGCCTATCTTTTTAAGAAAGGATTTGTAACCAAGCCTTTGGCAAAAGAAGCAATATATCTACCCCAAATTCTCACCTAGGAATTCATAAAAAAGGTCATGGAGGGGCAATTTCAAGGCAAGCAAACATCGACACATAGAAAAGGTCACGTGCAAAGCACCCACATAGAGGAACCATTCCAATGCTTAGTTTCTCTAAGCCAACAATATCACAACAAATGACACCATATGCAGTGTATGAAAGAAGATACATGCAACCATACATCAAAATCCATTGGGTGCGATATGATAAGAAACTGTCATTGCTTCAACAAAATCAGAAGTGTTCAAATAATAAAATGCCATCTTAAAGGGAATTTTATAGCAATTCCTTCAATAAAGGAATATATGTGTTTGGTGTACCGCCAAGGTTGAATACTAATTCTTCAAGAACACACACGTATGATAAGTTGGGGCTTTTAAGCCTTCGGATCTGGGACACCTTTCATTGATCAAAACTGTTTATGATTTTGAATGTGGGTAGCAAAAATAAAAATAAAAACTCTTCTGTTGGAATATTCTAACCTCAGGATTATTCAAAGCCCTTATATATTCAGTGGTTAAACAGACTGCCTATTCTCAAAGGAAAAGATACAAACATTTTGGGTCATTGAAAAGGACCTGATCTGGCGGCTTGACTCCCAACATATCCTGTTACAATACATCAAGGAAGTACTTTAGTACAGATTTCACTTGATGAGCAGTTCTTATCTGATAATGCATGAGATGTACACTCACTCCCGTCTAGATCAACAAAATTCTGTACCTCCCTGCTAGATCAACTAAACTCTCATTTGAATATAAAAAAAAATACACACATCCTCATGCTCTCATTTGAAAACATCATCCAAATATCTCACATCATTCATACATGAAGAAGCCAACAGAGAAAACATAAAAGGAAAATAATTTTTCTTCATAACCATTCTCTACATTATGTCCAATCACCCCACACACACCAAGTAGCTTTTCCTATGAATCCAAGAACACACACACACACACACACACACATATAAACAAACTAAATTCCAAAAATTATGTGCTACTATATATGATAAAATAACTCAGAAATAGAACAAAAGTAATGGGCCATGATGCATTGGGGTGTGAAAACCGTCTTGGGTCAGTTCCATACAAGCAGTGTATGTCGTAATCCAGACTATTACTTGGATGGATCTCAGTGTGGGTTAAGTAAGCTTATACACTGGAAGTTCCTAATCTTTTGATTAACAGCTACAAACAAATGGTTAAATAAAAAAGAAAGCAAAAGCCAGGGAAAAGCCGAAAAGCACAAAGTTATGGTCAGGAACTTCCACATAGAATCAGAAATAAATAATACTAACGTGAATCAATTAATTTTGAGCTTGGATGGATAATTACGTACCATTCTCATTTTATATGGCCATGAAACCATGGATTGCCCACAAAATCCAAATGTCTTGGCACTTCAATGAGTTATCTGTGAACAATGAAAATAACAGTTGGGATGACTGTCTTCCTTATGCAGAGTTCGCTTATAACAATAGCTTTCAAACGAGCATTGGCATGGCTCCTTACGAAGCACTATATGGGCGTCGATGTCGAGCACCGCATTGTTGGGTAGAAGTTGGTGAAAAGAGTTTGATTGGCCCACATTTGGTACAGGAGACCTCAAAGAAGATCAACAATATCAGGCGTCGACTTCTTGCAGCACAGAGCAGACAAAAGAGTTACGCTGATACCAGATGTTGACAGCTAGAGTTTGAAGTTGGGGACCATGTGTTTCTTAAGGTTTTCCCCATGAAGGGAGTCCTTCGATTTGCCAAGAAGGGGAAACTCACGTCACGATTTATTAGTCTGTTCCAGATTTTAGACTGGGTGGGTGTGGTAGCGTACCGCCTCGCTTTGCCCACACCACTCGCAGACGTGCACAACGTATTTCACGTATCGATGCTGAAGAAATACGTTCCTGATCCTTCCCACCTTATCAAATGGGAGCAGGTACAGTTGAGTGAAGATGCTACTTATGTAGTGTGACCGACGCGTATCCTAGACAGGAAGGAACAGGTGCTGCACAGTAAAGTTATCCCGCTTGTGAAGGTACTGTGGACACACCATACTGAGGAAGAGGCTACTTGGAAAACAGAAGTTGAGGTCCGTAAGAACTACCCTCAATTCTCAAGGAGTACAAAAAGGTATTAATTTCGAAGATAAAATTTTTCTTTAAGGGGGGTAGATTGTAACGTCTCGAAAAAATCCGTACAAAGACCCGAGTATTACCTCAGGCAGAAATCACTAAGGATCGAATTGTGTAGGAATTAGTCGAAAATTAATTAAGTACTAAACTAAATAAATCGGAGAATTAGCTTAAACTACTTTCTATATGAACTGCAAGACCCAAAATCATTAGAATCGCTAACCCAACATTTCCTAGAAACCTAGGATCAGTCTCAAAACCTAGTTGCTCTCGGGAGCACATTGAAACTTCGTATCCAACATGGACCGCGCATCAAAATTTCGATGACCGTGAAACTATAAGGTCATGACCACCTTACTGGGCTTGACAACCATCGCAGGAATCGAGTCCAAATAGTATCCATAAATGCACAACTAGAGCCATGAGTAAAGTGTGTGAGAAACGTGAATATCCTTAGAAAATGAACTCAAACTTAAGTGAATTGGGCCGTTCGGTTGCGGGCCAAATTTAAGGTTTCAGACTGTCAGTTTCTGACCCAACTTTACCCGTGGATCAGGGAAATTTCCCTGAACATGTCAGTATACTTGTGGCCCTAATCGAGAAACGGTGACTGTTGAACTAAAACATGTCCCCCATGATCGATCCACTAATCTGATCTGACCGAAATCTTAACCTGGCACAGATCCATTGTCTGGAAACTTTCTCTATATCGTATGCGAGCAATGGACCTCCAGATGAGCTCCGTTGGCCCGAAACACCCACCTTTTAGCTATAACCTAAGTATACCATGGCCCTGGGGCCATTGACATCACTTCTGGGCCTATATAATGCCCTAAACCCACCCCTCTCTCATTCCATACGAATTTTCTCTAACCCTAGGAGAGAGAAGAGAGAAAAGAGGAGAAAATAGGAGAAAAGAGTGAGGAGAAGAGTGAGAGATTAGGAGATCGTTGCTGGAATTCACTCCCACCACTCCACATACCGAATCATCTCTCCCGTGTCGCTACACCGTCAGATCCAACTTCGTTTTTGGGTAAGAAATCCTAACCCTAATCTGTTTTAGGAATCCAAATAAAGAAATCGATGAAATAGCTAACCTATTTCAATGTTTAAGTAGCTGTTGTGTTGTAGACAAAGACGTTGGGTACGAACCGAGTTCGTAACGAGCATATCGACGAAAGGTGCGGACTATAAATGTTTAGGTTATGGTTTTCAAGGTTTTCAATGTCAGCTAATGATTTATGTCTGACTTGATTGCTACCACATGATCTTGGTTACGATGTATTTGATAATTTATACATGTCTGTGAACTATGTGAATATATGATGCATTCCATGTGTTTGTTGAAATGTTCGAATGAATATGAAATCATGATTTGTGCTTGCCACGACTATTAATCTTGAATACATGATTGTTGTATGTATGACAACTCCTTTGAGAAAGGATTTGCCATAATATATGTTATAACTAAGTTAGGGCATGTATGTTGTAATGTGTAGGCTAAGTATTCGATAAAATGCTTGAATGAGTAATGGTTGATGAATTTTAATTATTAAGGGTGCTGAGATAGGATTCTCAACTATCTTATCTATATGTATAAATTCTTTCATGTAACCATAATTTCACATACGTGATTTATGTATAAAAAAATATCCTATATATAGTAACATGCTTTATGTGCTTAATAAATGCTCAAATGATTATTGTATTTGAATTGTTTACTAAATGTTGTTATGATTATCACATATGACTGTCTATTACGTTGAATATGATTGGGACTACTACGTAGTCCAGGCAATCGATAATGGATCCCAGTTGAGTGGCCGAACTACATTCGTCACATTGGATACGTTCGATGAATCCGAGTCGTACGAAGATTGTCGACAGTCGTTAGGCCACGTGGAGTGCTTATTCGCTCCATGTCGATTAATTTAGTGTACGCTCGTACCAATCGAACTTGTCAAAATAACCCGATTGGCTTATTGTATGTTTACCATGTATGGACGCTCCTGCTTGAATATAAGGTACCGCTTACCAATGTAAAACCTATTTCAACCTTGGTACCACGATCCACTAAGACTCATGAGCCAGACATGGAGGTATGGGACACTGTGGTCGAGCTGTTGGCCTACGCTAGGGTGACGAGCCTCCCCTTAGTGTCCAGTGAGCAACCTAAACTCGTGAGCCGAATACGGTGGTATGGGACACTGTATTCAAGTTGTCAGCCTATGCTAAGGTGACGAGCCTTTCCGTAGTGTCTTCGAGTATAAACTAAGCCTACGCTGAGGTGACGAGCCTCTCCGTAACGACCTGAACTTGCCTATCCACTGCTTTTCAATCAGGGTTGATGTTGCCCTATAACTTGCCTATCGTATGTGATTAACTAGGATTGACGACCCTAGATGGATCATCGTTTCGGTAAATGATATAAAGGGAGGTACCTTAGCTCCCCGAATCTGCTGCATGAATAAGCCTAAATAATTACTTGGCTAACACGATCACACACCGCATTGTATGTGCTTTAGCGAGAAAGCGCACGTTTACGGAGTTTACCATGCGCGATCGTGAGATGATGTCGTTGAGGGAGTGCAGGCAAGGGCATGCATCATTACAACATACCATTCCTGCATTAACAAGAGTACTTAGGACATGATTGTTATATTGCTTTATCATTACTGCTTAACTGAATTGATAACATGTTAACCTTTGCCTTATTATACCACTGAGTTGATCACTCACTCCCACTCTGGGGCGGTGTTTTAAAACACCAACCAGACTCTGTTATAGATGCAGGTGGCGATGATATCTACGCTGCTGATTGGGATTTCATAGACGAGGAAGAGGAATTCTCCTATGTTTAGCTATCAGGCGGGTTTATGTAGCCAATGTACTGATCGACACAGTCGTCCCTCCTTAGTATAATCCCATTCATGTTTAATGCACTAATATGGATAACATTTAAACATCATTATCTATTTTGCATAAGTGATGTGTTAGAACTCGGGAGTTGAGTTTCTACTCTACCCCCAATTTTTAGGGCGTTACAAGTTAGTATCAGAGCATGATTTAGATTAAACTGGACCCGGGTTATGGTAACATGACGCACGCTGACGTACTTTGACTTAGGAGAGAGTGACAAAATGTAGAAACAGTCATAGGATCCCAAGTTTCACCAATGGGTGAAAAGTGACCGTTGCATATAACCCGTACGTGGCCGAGACCATGTAAAATGATCTCAATTCCTCCTTAGGCCGTCAAACGATGGGTTTAGACTATTACCCGGTAAATCCCCAACACAAAACACGCCAAAAGGGGTGAAGATGTGCAAGATGGAGCGAGAAAACACACTTCACGGCCATAGGGGTCCAAATCGTACGAAACGGGGGGAAACAGAGTGGCCCCCATACATTTTCGAAACCCTTGGGGGAGGAGGCCACCGCACCAAGGAGGCGGTACCGCCCACAGTCCAGCGAACCGCAGCGCCACCACGCCGACGGCAGCGAGCTAGCGGGTCTAGCGGCCCGCCGCCCTCCACACACTTGTGGTGGGTCCCCCTCAAGTCCCATTTGCCCCCTTTCCACTCAATTTCACCCATCCAAACTCTCAAAACCCATCAAAATCTGATTTTTCTCTCTCAAATCTTCATTCCACACTCCATCTTCTTCTTCTCCAATACACATACACCCACCACCATTTCCCTCAAAACCCATCTTCTACAACCACTCATCTCCCTCATTCTCCTCATTTGACCACACGAATCTATCTTTGTGTCTCATAAACCCCCACAATCCACCAACCCATATCATTCTTCAAGTTTTCTTCACTCTAATGGCTCTTTTTGAGCTAGTGGCTGTCATCTTTTCCCTTTCCATACTCTTTTCCCTTATGGGAAAGAAGAGGGTGCCCGCGGATGAAGCCAGGCCTAGCCACCCCACCGGTCCAGGGAAGTAGAAAGGCGCCGAGGCTAGCACTACCATTGAGCGGGAGTGAAGGACGAAGCGGGATCTCGATCCCTAAATTCCTCTCAAAATAGCTCTATCGGTGGGCGTCGGACATGGTAGGTTTCAAGGCGGTAGAGTTATCTTTGAAGCACATGTGGATGAAAGACTATTTGGGCTTTATCCGGTGATGGACCTCCTGTTGGACGCCGGGTGGGGTCCCGTATTTGAAGGCAAGTCACGTGCGTGTGAGAGCACTATCCGAGCCTTCTACACCCACATATGAGATCCACTGTTGGAGCCTCTGCAGTTCACTATCCCCGTGGGAAGGCGGGAAGCCATTGTCGTTGTAGACTTGATAGCCCGAATTATGGGGATTCAACGTAGAGAGGTACATGCTAGCGAGAAGAATCTCAAGAGTATGCGTGAAAGAGATCGCCGCACTCGATTTCTTTGTGGCCGACTGGTTCACTGGAAGCGAGGCAATTACCTCCCATCGACCAAGATGACTCATGACTTCCGCCTACTCTACCACATATTCACATACAATGTGTATCTAGGTGGAGCAATCGCACTAATGCACACGTTTAATGGTGGACTTCTTATACAGAGCTGGCAGGGAGACAAGTTGTATCTGCCTACGTTCATCCTGTTATAGATAGTTCAGACCGCACGTTTTGTTAGGACAGATATTTCACTCCCATTTGGCCGACTTGTATGCAAGATTACTCGTGAGTTCGGCTACAGACTTAACACGGATGAGCTTGCGCCGATCCACTTCATCAATGACACTACGCTTAACAACATGAGAATTGGGCCACGACAATGTCAAACCCGTCTTGATGAAGATGGAGATGAGATTGAGGAAGAGGAAGGAATGTAGTGAAGAGGAGGAAGAAGAATTTAAAGAATGAAGTGTGGGAGAAGGAAGTGATGAAGGGGGAAGAAATGATGAGGAAGAGTAGGAAGAAGAAGAAGAAGAAGAACCCAAGATTCTGATGGGGGCTCTCCTCCTGCTACACATGAGCAACACCGTGATCGGGATGCCTTAGAAGGCCGCTTGACTCAGATTGAGGAGAGTCAAGTCGCCCTAAGATAGGAGGTCGGAGAGAACCGGGCCGAAGTGAAGCAAGAGCTTGAAGAGAATAAGGCCTATATGAAACAGAAGTTCAAGAAGATGTCCCGCACTCTGAAGACCCTCCTGTGCTGCATGCAGGACAAGGGTGCTCCTCTTTCATCACCAGAGTCGGACGACTTGTCATATGTTGTAGTTGTCTTTGGGTTTTCTTTGTTTTCCCATTTTCTATGTGATAGCCTTGATAGGCTTAGTAGTATGTTAGAGTTGTTGGTGTGTTTTAGTGTTTAAAGCTTTGTTAGATTAGTTCACATGCATCTTCTGTCATGATCCATGTAAGACTATATCTCATGTATTGTGACAATTTTGGTTAAATGAAATGTATGAAGCTCCTTTTGTTATGAAATGTCTAGAATGCTTGACAAATTGAGTGTTGTTATGCTAAATCTTACACGTGTTGCACCCTATGTTGTGTATAGAGAATGCCTCTGAAAGTCAATCAGAATACAACACGTCTTGCACTTGGCGGATTGTTTGATGGGGCACCTCCCCTGAGCGATAGCCACACAGACCCCAGTTTGGGCCCAAACAGTGACACTATGCCGATTCACAGCCGACCACTAGCCCCACCAATGGGTCAACACCTTTTGTGCCACTGGTTCCAGAACAGAACCGCGTGTCTACCTCGATGCCACACATGCTTCAGGCGGCTCCTCCTCCTGATAGGTTAGAGTAGATGATGCTCCTTATGCAGCAACAACAGTAAATTTAGACCACCATTGAGCGGGCCCTTGCCCAGAACATGAACGTGGCCCCGCCTGCACCACCTGTGCACCCTGCTGGAAACATGAATGCCAGCGGCTTATTTGAGTAATTCCAGCGCTTCCAATCTCCCACTTTTACGGGTACTTACAGACCCGAGGAGGCGAGTACTAGCTTGACCGCATCTCTAAGATGCTGAAGCCACTGCACAACACTGAGGCAGAGCAGGTTGAATTGGTTACATACATGTTCGAGAAGGAGGCTAGTCTATGGTGGGACAGTATCCTACAGACAGTTGCTACTTTGTACGTATGGACGTGGGAAGCCTTTGAGACCCGCTTCCATGGGAAGTACTTTCCCCTTACTTACCGTAATGAAAAGGGGGGAGAGTTTCTTCGCCTCTGACAAGGAGGGAATACCATGTCGGAATATGAGAACAAATTTATGGAGCTGGCCAGATACACTCCTTTGATCCTAGCAAATGAGCCGATGAAGATGCTGTGTTTCTTAGAGGGTCTGCAGCCTGAAATACACACGAAGATGTGTTGCGCTAGCATTCCCAACTACGCAGAGCTAGAAAACATGTCCCTGGGAGCTAAGTAGGATGGGGATAGACTATCCCATACACGTGTACCCATGGGTTCAAGGCCTCGACCCGATTTGCTGAGCAGACCATTCCTCGGCAAAAGGCCAAGTGCAAATTCGCCTCCCAGACTTACGATATCACCAACCCAGCTGAGGCGATCAGATTTATGGTGCACCCACTACAAAAGGTTGGACCATACGGACACTTATTGTTTTACCAAGATGAGGGACAACGGCTTCATGCCTCCTTAGAAGGTCAACCGTCAGATGCCGCAACCTATCTCAGCTCCACCTCTATGATTAGCACTGCCTGCACAACCATCTTACCGGCCACTCGCATCTCGATTTAGGCCACCTCAACGACCTATGGAAGCGCAACCAAATCGTCCTTAACAAGCTCGTGTGCACTCACTTGTAGTTGAGGCATCTGAGACAGCAACCGCAGCGCCATCGGCTTTCGAAGCCACAACACACATCCAAGGTATACCAGTCTTCCTATTGGTGGACACCGGGTCCACTATTTCAATAATATAATATGCAACAGTCAAGCGACTGGTATTGGAAATTGCTCCTATGGTTGGGATAAGACTCCTTACCGCCACAGGGACCTTCTCAGACACTACCAAGATTTGCAACGGTTGCTCGATAGACTTAGGGAGTAGAACAGCACTCGTTGACCTGATTGCCGCCCTGCAGTGTCATTATGATGTCATCCTCGGTATTAATTGGCTCACCGAGATGAAGGCAGAGATCGATTGCAATACTAGAGTGGTGACAGCCCATGGACCTAGGGCACGACCTTTACTTTCCCAGTTCAGGTCAGTTGGTACTAGCACATCAGTTGTTATGCTATCTTGCTAGAGAATGTTGATGGTCCGACACTTGAGAACACGCCAGTAGTCTAGGATTTCACGGACGTGTTCAGGAAGATACCTGGATTACCTCCTCAACACGAGATCAATTTTACCATCGACCTAGTGCCTCGTGCGACACCTATATCTCTACCGACGCATCGCATGCCTCCGTGTGAGATGGAGGAACTGAGGAGACAGATCGATGATCTGTTAGATGCAAGCTTCATATGACCAAGTGTATCTCCTTGGGGAGCACCCATGTTATTTGTAAAGAAGAAGGACGGATCGCTGCGATTGTGTACTGATTATTGCAGGTTGAACCAAGTGACAATGAAGAACAAGTATCCTTTGCCCAGGATAGATGATCTGTTCGATCAATTGAAAGAGGCACAGTACTTCACTAAGATCGACTTACAGTCAGGGTATCACCAATTGCGTGTCAGGGATGAAGACGTGTAGAAAATAGTGTTCAGAACAAGCTTTGGGCACTACGAGTTCCTTGTGATGTCGTTTAGACTCACAAAGATACCGGCCATGTTCATGGACTTGATGAACTGGGTGTTTCGGCCGTATCTGTACCGATTTGTCATCGTATTTATGGATGACATCCTGATATACTCCAAGAGTCGGAAAGATCTCGAGGAGCACCTGTGAGCAGTCTTTGATACTCTCAGGAAGAACCAGTTGTTTGCTCAATACAAGAAATGCGACTTCTGGAAAGAAGAAGTCAAGTTCCTGGGACATGTGGTGTCCAAAGAAGGAATAGTTGTGGACCTTGTTAAGGTAACCGTAGTTGAGGACTGGGAGCAGCTCGGTTCGGTTACTGAAGTGAGGAGTTTCCTCGGCCTGACAGGTTACTATCGTCGATTCATTAGGGACTTTTCCAAGATAGCTTGACCGTTGTCTCAGCTCACTCGGAAGGATCTCAAGTTTTCCTGAAATGAGAAGGCAGAAACAGCCTTTTAGGAACTGAAGGACAAGTTAACGTCCGCACCCGTACTAGTATTGTCAGAGTAGGGGGTCAGATATACCATTTACACCAACGCCTCTCGTGTTGGTTTGGGTTGTGTTCTTATGCAGAAAGACAGAGTGATTGCTTATGCCTCGCGACAGTTGAGGAAACACGAGGAGAACTACCCTACGTACGACCTGGAGTTGGCGGTCGTCATCTTTGCATTAAAGCTCTGGAGACATTACCTCTATGGAGAGGATTTCAAGCTCTTCTGCAACCATAAGAGCCTCAGGTACATATTCACGCAGAGAGACTTGAATTTGAGGCAACGACGATGGATGGAAACCTTGAAAGACTTCAAGTTTGAAGTCCTACCATCCTAGCAAGGCCAACCTTGTGGCAGATGCGTTGAGCTGTAAGAAGATGATAGCATTTGCAGCTCCACTGATGATAGAGGAATGGAATATGATAGAATTTGTGCGAGACTTTGAGCAGAAACTTAAGGTAGAGGAACCATTCGAGAGCATTGCGCATATTCGTGTGCAGTCACTTATTGATGACCGAATTATTGTGGCTCAAAGGGAAGATGAAAGGTTGGTGGAAATGATAAAGCGAGCTAGTAACGATGAAGACTCTGAATGGAGAGTTGGTTCGGACGAGGGTTTACGTTATCGTGGCCGCCTATGCGTCCCAAATCTTCATGACTTGATAAAGGAAGTTCTCGAAGCTACTCACAATTCTAAGATGGCGATGCATCCTGGTAGTACAAAGATATATCAAGATATGAAATATTCATATTGGTGGGACAACATGAAGGCCCAGATAGCAGATTATGTATCATGTTGTCTCACATGCCAGCAGGTCAAGACCGAGCATCGCCGACCTCCTGGTTTACTTCAGCCCACGCCTATAACTGAATGGAAATGGGATTTCATCTCTATGGATTTCATTTCGGGCTTACCGAAGATGAGGAAGGGACATGACTCCATTTGGGTGATTGTGGACCTATTGACGAAATCGGTTCACTTCCTCCCAATTAAAGTTTCTAACTCAGCAGACGATTTGGCGAGGCTGTACATCAAAGAGATAGTATGTCTGCATGGAGTGTCTATGGAGATTGTGTCGGATCAAGACATGCGATTCACATCTATCATCTGGACTCTTATCCAAGAAATAATGGGTGTGAAACTGAAGTTCAGTACCGCGTTCCACCCACAGATGGATGGGCAGACATATCAGGTAAATTAAGTGCTAAAAGATATGTTGTGGGCATGTGTGCTTAACTTCAAAGACAGTTGGGATGACTGTCTTCCTTATGCAGAGTTCGCTTATAACAACAGCTTTCAAGCGAGCATTGGCATGGCTCCTACGAAGTACTGTATGGGCATCCATGTCGAGCACCGCATTGTGGGGCAGAAGTTGGGGAGAAGAGTTTGATTGGCCCAGATTAGGTAGAGGCGACCTTAGAGAAAATTGACATTATCAGGCGTCGACTTCTTGCAGCACAGAGCGGACAGAAGAGTTACGCCGATACCAGACGGAGACCGCTAGAGTTTGAAGTTGGGGACCATGTGTTTCTTAAGGTTTCTCCCATGAAGGGAGTCCTTCGATTTAGCAAGAAGGGAAAACTCACGCCACGATTTATTGGTCCGTTCCAGATTTTAGACCAGGTGGGTATGGTAGCGTACCGCCTCGCTTTGCCCACACCACTCGCTGGCGTGCACAACGTATTTCACGTATCGATTCTAAAGAAATACGTTCCTGATCCTTCCCACCTTATCAAATGGGAGCAGGTACAGTTGAGGGAAGATGCTACTTATGTACTGCGACCGATGCGTATCCTAGACAGGAAGGAACAGGTGCTGTGCAGTAAAGTTATCCCACTTGTGAAATTACTGTGGACACACTACACTGAGGAAGAGGTTACTTGGGAAACAGAAGCCGAGGTCCGTAAGAACTACCCTAAGATTTTTGAGTACGAAAAGGTACTAATTTCGATAATAAAATTTTTCTTTAAGGGGGGTAGATTGTAACGTCTTGAAAAAATCTGTTCAAAGACCCGAGTATCACCTCAGGTAGAAATCACTAATGATAGAATTCTGTAGGAATTAGGGAAAAATTAATTAACTACTAAACTAAATAAATTGGAGAATTAGCTCGAACCACTTTCTATACGAACTGCAAGACCCAAAACCATTAGTATCGCTAACCCAACATTTCCTAGAAACTTAGGATCAGTCTCAAACCCCAGTTGCTCTCGGGAGCACATTAAAATTCCGTATCGAACCTAGACCGCGCGTCGAAAGTCCGATGACCGCAAAACTATAAGGTTATGACCACCTTACTGGGCTTGACAACTATCACGGGAATCGAGTCCAATATCCATAAACGCACAACTAGAGCCCTGAGTAAAATGTGTGAGAAACACGAATATCCTTAGAAAATGAACTCAAACTTAAGTGAATTGGGTCGTTCGCTTGCGGGCTAAATTTAAGGTTTCAGACCGTTAGTTTCTGACCCAACTTTACCCGTGGATCAGAGAAATTTCCCTGCACATGTCAGTATACTTGTGGCCTTGATCGAGTAACAGTGACCGTTGAACTGAAATGGATCCCCCACGACCGATCCACTAATCCGATCGGACCTAAAACCTTAACCTGACACAGATCCATTGTCAGGGAACTTTCTCTAGACCGTATGCGAGCAATGGACCTCCAGATGAGCTCCGTTAGCCTAAAACAGCCGCCTTTTGGCTATAACCTAAGTATACCATGGCCCTAGGGCCATTGACATCACTTTTGGGCCTATATAATGCCCTAAACCCACCCCTCTCTCATTCCATATGAATTTTCTCTAAACCTAAGAGGGAGAAGAGAGAAAAGAGTGAGGAGAAGAGTGAGAGAATAGGAGATCGTTGATAGGATTCACTCCCACCACTCCACGTATCGAATCATCTCTCCCATGTCGCTACACGTCGGATCCAACTTCATTTTTGGGTAAGAAATCCTAACCCTAATATATTTTCGGAATCCAAATAGAGAAATTGGTGAAATAGCTAACCTATTTCAATGTTTCGGTAGCCAGTTGTGTTGTAGACAGAGACGTTGGGTATGAACCGAGTCGTAAATCGAGTTCGTAAAGTGCGTACCGACAAAAGGTGCAGACTATAAACGTTTAGGTTATGGTTTTCAAGGTTTTCAATGTCAGCTAATAATTTATGTCTGACTTGATTGCTACCATATAATCTTAGTTACGATGTATTCAATAATTTATACATGTAAGTGAACTATGTGAATAGATGATGCATTCCATGTGTTTATTGAAATGTTCGAATGAATATGAAATCATTATTTGTGCTTGCCATGATTATTAACCTAGAATACATGATTGTTGTATGTATGATAACTCCTTTAAGAAAGGATTTGCCATAATATATGTTATAACTAAGGGCATGTATGTTGTAATGTGTAGGCTAACTGTTCGATAAAATGCCTGAATGAGTAATGGTTTGATGAATTATAATTATTAAGGGTGCTGAGATAGGATTCTCAACTTCCTTATCTATATGTATAAATTCCTTCATGTAACCTTAATTTCACATACGCGATTTATGTATAAAAAATATCCTATATATAGTAACATGCTTTATGTGTTTGATAAATGCTCAAATCATTATTGTATTTGAATTGTTTGCGAAATGTTGTTATGATTATCACATGTGACTGTCTATTGCGTTGAATATGATTGGGTGTCACGCCCTAAACTCGGAAAACGGACTCACAAAATTCTCGATTGCCGAATCCGGTGCCGACAGCCTCCGTAGTACCCCATTCTAAGCTCCCAACGCCCATACGCCAGATTCCGATCCTAGGATCCTACAAGGAGGATTTTTAGTATGAATTTTTTATATTTATAATGGAGCACAACCACAAGCATAACCAAGTCACAAAACAACATCACCACATATCCACTATATCAAAAACTAAGTACAATGCGGAAAGGGAAATACAAGATGATCAAAACTCCAAAATAGTCAGATGCACACTCCTGCCTCAGCGCTGCTGCTGTCCAACACTACCTGCACGCAACAGTCGTGCATTAGCTTACAAAATCTTAGAAGGTGGTGTAAGTGTGTGCGCAAGGCGAGTGCCAAGTATACAATATCAGAGTAATGTGAAAATATGCGGTAAGTCCATAAATATTGTCAGCTGTACCAAAGCTATGTAATGCAAGGCATGAATGCTATCGACCATACCAAGGCCATGCGATGC
>JAJHSJ010001231.1:0-60562 GCA_021015155.1 Magnolia officinalis | reverse complement strand
AAACTCAAGTGAACCATACATAGGAAACAGTGGGAATAATGATTTCTACCATTGAAATCTTCCTATGGCCTACAGTGATTTTTATTTGTCATCCAACCTATTCAATAGATTACAAATACATGGATGAAGGGAAAACTAAAATATCAACTTGATCCAAAACTTCAGTGGCCTCCCAAAATTTTTCAATGGTAGATGTTCAATTTATACTGTTTCCTATGATGTGGTCCACTTCAAATTTTTATAGGCTTCATTTTTGAGCTTACGTAATCAAATTATATGTTAAAATGGATGGATGGAGTGGATAAAATGAATAATCATGGTGGGTCCCACAGGATTTACTCAGTATGCTTGGGAACGGATTGGTTACTCCCCTGACACCACCAATGGTTGGTGGTCGGTGCTCAGTGCCCCCACCATGATGTATGTGTTGATCCAATGCGTCCATATATTTTTACAAATGATTTTACAATATAAGACCAAAAATGAGATATATCCAAATCTTAAGTGGACCACATTCTAGGAAACAGTGTTGAATGAGCATCAACCATTAAAAAACATTTTGGGGGCCATAAAAGTTTTGGATCAAACTGATTTTTGTTTTTCCCCTTCATCTGGCCCTGTATGACCTAATCAACATATTGTTTCATATGGTGTGGTGCACCTGAGATATCGATTTATATACTTTTCAATTTGAGATCAAGTCATAAAATGATCTTTATATACCTCTCAATTTAGGACCACACCACATTTTTGGATGAAGTTAATATTTGTTTTTTTAAAAAAAAATTATTATTATTATTTTCCTTATGTCTGACCTAATCAACAGGACGAATAAAAATAAATATTACAGTGGGCACTAAGGTGGGCCATAAAGTTTTTAATGGTGGGTGTTCAATTACCATTATTTTTTATGTTGTAGTCTACTTAAGATTTGAATATGATTCATTTTTGGGCTTATATCCTACAATGAGTTGGCAAAACAAATGGACCATATGGATATACAATATATAAATCAAAGTAGGCCCAAGGTCAAGTCTGGCATCCGGTTGGCTGAGGTTAGGCCAAAGGAGGGGCAACAAGAGCTCTATGGGGGCCTGTATGACCTAATAAATAGATTGGATGTCAATAAACAATAAAGTGGGCCTTAGGAGGATTTAATGATGGATATCCAATCACTATTGTTTTCATGTGGTGTGGTCCACCTGAGATTTATATACCTCTCATTTTTGGGCCCCACCATGATGTATTTTGTATCACTTTCCATCCATTTGGAGAGATCATTTTAGGGCAATGTCCAGAGAACGAGTTAAATCCAAAGTTCCAGTGGACCCCAGCATAGAAAATAGATTGGCTACTCCCCCTACCCACAGCCATCTGTGGGCCCCACCATGATGTATGTATTTCATCCATTTCGTTCATCCCATTTTACTGATAATTTAGGGCTTGATCCAAAAAATTAGAGGGATATAAATTCAGGTGGACCACACCACATGAAAACAATAGTGATTGGATATCCACCATTAAATCCTCCTAAGGCGCATTGTACTGTTTATTTGACATCCAATCTGTTGATTAGGTCATACAGGCCTAGATTAAGGGGGAAAATAAAATCAGCTTGATCTAAAACTTTTATGGACCCTAAAATGTTTTTAATAGTTGATGCTCAATAGTGTTTTCTGATGTGTGGTCCACCTAAGATTTATTTCAGGCTCATTTTTTGTGATCATACACAAAATAATGTTATGAAATGTATGGATGGCGTGGATGAAACAAATCGATCATGGTGGGGCCCATAGAGCGATTCCAGGTCCAAAGTTCAAAGTTAACATTTTCAATCTATAGTTTTTCATTGTGAGTCTTGTATTTTATGTAAAATGGTGTTGACTCGTCCATAACGATAGTGGCTAAGATATAGGGTTATCCAGACCATCGAAATAATCGGTCTAGTTGTAAATAGTAAATAGTTATAATTTTATTTTGTAAAACGATCTTAACCATCCAGAAAATGGTCCCATGCATGTACGACTGTTAATAGAGTTGGTGTTATAAATAATGTTAAAACTCACAAATACGGATTTGAAAATTTATCTCCTCTAGAAGAATGAAAACCATCAAACGCCCGCTCCCTCTTTCCATTTCCCTCTTTTCCTCGTCTTCCATCGACAAGAAAAACCCTCTCTCTCTCTCTCTCTCTCTCTCTCTCTCTCTCTCTCTCTCTCTTCTCTCTCTCTCTCTCTGCTGTGAAAAGCCATGGCAGCAGCAGCGTAGCAGCAACAGCTACAGCAGAAGCTTCTTCAGGATCTAGCGATGGAGGAGGATCCGCAAATTCCTATCGGCAGCGTGATTAGCTTGACATCCAAATGCGAAATCAGATACGAAGGCATCCTCTACAACATCAACACCGATGAATCCAGCATCGGTTTGTGGAACGGTACCTCTCTCCCCTCCCCATTTTTTCTCCAGATTGGGGTTTTTAGGGTCTGGAAGGGTTTTTATGGGATTTTGGTATATACGTTTTGATTTTTGTTGGATTTGGGGGTATGGGTCTTGTTAAATCTGACGTGAGATTTGTTGGGTTTTTAGGAATTTGTTTTTTTTTTTCTTTTCATTTTATACGGGTTTTGAGTGCATATTAGAAAAATTGGGCCACTCAAAATTTTCTGAAAATGCTGAAAGGTTTATTTTTATGGATTAATGGCTAAAAGAAATAAAATAGGAGACCTACTACAGGTACTCTGGGACTCACCCGCATGCGTGAGATCTAGATTGTTGTGAAATAGGCCCCATGCTTGTTGGATGGACCCCAGGTGTACGAAATATGGCCAGCATTTCACATTCAATACACCTGTTATATGGCCTGTCTGATGAGCAGGGAAACTTTTTCTTTGGGGCTGGGTACATATGCAGTGGGGCTCACCTGATGAGGCAAATGTATGTCGCCTGTGGGGCCATATGGCCCCTTGGCATTCTTTCAAGAAAAAAAAAAGAAAAAGAAAAAGAAAAAAAAGATAACACAGACCACTAGCATGCCCTTTTTCGGTGCTCCCAACTTCAAGGGAATTGATATATGCACACAAAAAGGCATGCACTGCAATTTACTGTTAACAGCACTGTATTTGCTGGAAAATTCGGCAACCATTCTGTGTCGTATGTGCAATTAGAAGCTTGGTTGGGGTGAAAAACGGATGGGGTGTGCATAGGTAGCAACCTAATTATTCTTGATGTGTGAAATTTAAGTGAGCTTAGGATGATGCGTTCCTTAAACCACACCGTTCATCTATTTTACAAATCATTCTATGATGTGATCGAGTTAAAAAACAAAGCAATTTCAAAGCTAAAATGGGCCACACCACTGAAAAATGTAGGAATAATGCTACAATTGAAAACTTCTTGAGGCTACAGAAGGCACGGATCAAGTTGATATATGTGTTTTATTTTCATCTAGGGGTGTGCGTTAACAAATGAATAGGTTAGATGGGAAACTAAGCCTCAAGGTTGGTCCTGATCGAAGGTTTCAACGGGAGTTAGTTCATCCCCCACAATTTTCAATGGTGTGGTCCATTTAAGCTTTAAATGTATATATTATTGGGCTCATGATGTAGAATTATCTAGAAAAATTAATGGGCAGTGTGGATTTAATTACACAAAATCACATTGAGATTAGAAAAAGCTCCCTACATTAAAAGTTGTATTGTATAGCACCCAAACTATTGGGAGAGAAAGTATGGTGGAGGACATTTGAAATGACATGGACAAATAAGAAGCAACGGTAGTGGAATTTCATGTGCATTCAACACAGACAATCCGCACTCATTTAAACAAAAAAAAAAAAAAAAAAAACTCAAATTAAGTACGGGGAAGTGAATGAAATGGAAGTTTGGTACATTGGTTGTAGGAGAAAACCAACTTCCAGATGAGGATTGTAATGTCATATTGGCTAGCAGAGAAGGAAGAGATGGGAGATATAGCAGCTCCAATGGCTATTCTATTGTTGGTCTGTATGAACCCTGAACACAGAAGGTTGTAGCATCCTGTTGCTTCATATGCATCGCTCTGTAACAAAATCAACAACGATATATATCAGTTTTGTTTGTAGTAGTTGTAGCTGCGGTTGTGGTTGTTGCTGTTGCTGTTATTAGGATGGGTGGTGTTGGTATTAACGCTTACATAGCATGCACGAAGTGTATACTAACACAGTTGTATACTAAATGTATGCACATGCCCATCAATCCAAACCGTCCAATTGATGAACCATTCCTACATGGGATATGGCTCAAGAGCCTCACTTATAAAGAAATTCTAACCGTTAGATTGATGGGGCTTTTTAAGGATTGTTGTCTTAACGTGATCACTGGCGAGGAGAGGAAGAAATGATTATTAGATTGTTAGTTCACACCCATCCTATGGTACATACGTGTTGTAATATTAACCGTACATAGTTTAAACGTTATGTTATTCGTTCATCATTAAGACACTCATCCCCGCATGTTCCACACGTGGCGCTTGTGGGCACGTTAGAGTTCGTGTATGTATTAAGTGGGTTGCAATGTAAAAGATGACCTGGCCCATAAATCAAGCCCGTCAGTTCATCGGGCGAGACACATGTATAAGATAAATGTGGAAAAATTGGCACTTTTTTCCAGACCATCCTCTTTTTTTTTTTTGCCCTTTTTCTGAAATGTGTGGCCCACCTTGGAGTTGACAAGACTAACTTTTAGACCAGGTCATTACATGAGAGTAAAACTGTCTATTCATTAAGATATAGGTGATTAATTATCTTAAATTACACTAATAAAATGCAGATGACTTTGGTTGGGAGTTGAGGAAGATCTGACCGTCCAATTTTCCTTTCGATTTCATTCTGCTGTTGCTGCTCTGTTTGAAAATTACTAGGAATTTCGTGAAATTAGAGTATCAAGTTCCCTACATTCATGATCTGGACTAGCTGGAGGTAATTTACAGTTAAATTTTGGATCAGGTTGTGGTTTTCACCCGATTTCATCTGTAGCATCTTGTGTGAAATTCTACTGTTATTTTGAAAACTACAACGTAAAAATCTAGATCTGGAATTCTATAAGGCATTTGAAATCTGAGAATTCAATCTTTAGTTGCAATTTCTTTTGATATAATGTTGTTTGTCTTATGTCAGTGTGATTTTGCGAACATTCGTTAGAAATCTCTGAATAATACTAACAAATTGTAACCTTCAAATATTGCATTTGGAACAGCCTGGAGCTGGGAAGACATACAACATGGAGGTGAAGTGATTAAATTGTCGATGGTATTATAAGTACTGATGGCCAAAAAATGTAATATACAAGCTCATTAAGGACCCACTGCTTCATTGACACTGCCTCCACCACCTCCCGATATACCTCGTTGCTAGATCATAACCATTCATTCATGATACTACCATATTTGTATATGTTTCCTAGCTCCACATGCATCTCTACTCGCAGGCAAAAGACAACAACCTAGTGTATCAGTCCACATTCGAGGACTATGAGTCACCACAATTTTTTGAATGGTGCAGAACTAGCATAGAAGTAGCCAATGAAAGTTAATGATGGTTGGACAATGGTGATAGCTCACCACCATGCCCAAAGTGGCACTGATTCATCTGTTTATGGCATTTAACCCATTTAGTATGATTGCCTCACCATGATGATAGAATGCCTCATAAGCTAGTATGTCCTCATCAGGTGGGTCACATGGTAAAAAGAAGACAGTAAATAATCACTCCTAGAATTTAAAAAATAATAATAAATTATAAAATTATTATATATGCATCATTAAAATCCTCCCCATAAATTCATATGAGCAGCTGTCAATTGGATCCTGGTCCTTTTTCACAGGGTAGACGAAGTACTTCCGGCCAGCATCCCTCCCCATATTGCTAGTAAGAAGTGTGCACTTTCCAGCACCGCAAGAGCACATGGGGTAAGGAGGCATGGGAAACATCAGGTCTTTGATTAAAGCTCGCAGTGTCACACCACTTAAAGAAATTACACGCACAGTCCTTAGCTGGGCATTTATAGAATTTCCTTCCTGGATTCTTCTTTGTCTTCGAGGTGAGGATGAGACATGCGCCTTCACAGCAGGGACACTGCTTTTGCGGGAACTCCGGGTCCTCGATTTGGTTGCTGCTCGATTCCAACCACTGGGATTTCTTCTTGGATTTGAGAGGGCAATCTCTAGCCCAATGCCCCTTTTCTGCCTTTCTTTATTTTGTTGATTTGTTTCTTTTCTTTTCATTTCTTTTTTACTTGTATCCCTTAGACATGTATCTCTAATATGTCAGAATCTAATTCTGTTGATGTTCTTAAGTACCAATACTGATATGCTACTTTCATGTGATGGGTTTCTTAAACAATTTATGTTACTCTTTGTTACCCTTTTTTAGATTGACATAATTGCAGTGTTCCTATCTCATTCCAGATCTTTCCATGACAAGACAGATTGGAGCAATGATATGACGCTTGCCATTGCAATGATTTCTTTTATTTTCTATTTCCTTTTCCAGTTAGATGTGGCTGCCCCATTACTTGCTGTGTTGGATAAACCCATCATGATTGCAAAAGTAAATGCTGACAAGTTTACTCATCTTGCTTCCAAATATCAAGTCGAGTATGTTTCTCTGTTCTTTAGTTTCCAATCAGGTATTGCTAATCATTTTATTAAAATTATGTTTCTTCTCATAGATAAACAAGCATTATGATTGACTGATTTACTGGATCAAAGGAGCTCTTTAATTTTCTTTCTTCAAGAGATTGTGCAAAACAATTTCATTTTTTACCATTACCCATCTTCTGATGCATCTGACGGGGCAGGTTCATATTCGTCCAACCCAAGATGCTAAAGACTGCTTGATTCCCATGGGAATCACCTCAAAGATTGTGGCAGAGCAATACAGAGTGTCACGCCTTGATCAAGATAAAGCTGCTGTAAGTTTCCACTGTTCTTCTCTTTGAAGTGAATGCCTCAAACATTTTATAGGATAAATTTTAGTCCTGATTTTACATTGTTCACAAAGTGGGACTCACCTAAGATTTGATCTATATGATTTTTGTTATGTACGATGGACTAAGTAGAGATGTTAATTACAAATACTTCACTGTGGGTTCCATAGAGATTGGGTGTTCATGATGCATATATTTTAGTTTGGACTGCTGGACTTTTGGTAACCACCCATTCTTGATGCACCTAATAGGTGATTGCGTCTAGGAGAAGTTGATGGGCTTTTGTTGGTCTGAGTCGGTTTGACTAAGCTGTTTGCAGTTTAAGGTTCTGCGAAGTGGCCGCTGGGAGAAGCTCAATTTTGGAAGGTCTCGGACTCGATTGGACAGTGGAAATGAGTCTCATAGTCTTCTTGGAAATCCATGGATCCAGCATTTCAAGCCAGCTTCCATGGGGAAGAGGCTAGAAGAAACATCAGCCCTTCAGAAAACATGAAAATCTTGTTTGCGAATCAATCTGTTTAGGTGGGCAGAGGTATGGAATGACAACCTGTGTACTCGCAACAAGTTCAAAGTGTTCCTCTGGCATTTATCATCAAGATTCTGTTGGCAGCAATACAGGTAGATTTTGACTATAACTTGATAAGATCCACATCAAAATTCTTCCTTTATTAGCCATGTCCTGAACTGGGGCTCAGTTTTAAAATTCATGCTTCCCATTACCTTCGGAATGTCATTTTGCTTTATAGCTGCCTCAATGAAGCCGACCATGAATAGCTGAGACGAGGCTAGGATAGAAATGATGATGTCTTCTTTTCAGGCTCATTATTGCACAATTCAATGAGAATCAGAAAATATGCATTAGTGATTTGTGGAGCGAAGGTAGCTGATGGATTCTAGAGGATGGCCGACAAGGGTCTGCACATGCCACTCCAAATTGTTGATTTCACCACTCCATATTACTTCACATGAGCACACACGTGTGCCACTACGCCAAAATCGCTGTTTTGCGACGGACCAAATCCGTCGTAAAACCAAATAAACGACGGACTTCGTCCGTCGCTTGGTCCGTCGCTGTTTATTGGATCGTTTTTGGTTTTATCTGCGACGGCTAAGGTCCATCGCATCATAGCAACGGATAAAATCCGTCGGCAACATCCAAAAAATCAGTTGTCACTAAAAACATTAGCGACGGATAAGGTCCGTCGCTAATATGAGTAAGCGACGGACCTCGAATCCGTCGTTGATTTTCAATGTTCAGAAATTAGCGACGGATTTGGTCCGTCGCTAAAATATCTGTAAATATTTTAATATTATTTTTTTAATCTTGTACCTGATAGTCATTCAAAAAATAATTCACACTATTGTTTGATAAGAATCCTATTCACAAAATTGGTAACAACTCAATTCAATAAAAAGAAGAAATGACCCAAATGGCCCACTCCAACAAAAATTGACTTTTAACCCTCCTAACTAAACTTTCCCCCCCAAACTAGGACCCATACAAAAGAAATTACCCGGAACTTCAACTGTTGGCTATGCCTTGCCTTGAATTGGCTACTTGGTATCTTCTCTTCTTTAACCTTCTTCTGAGCCCTTCCTACATATATTACAAACAACCAGATTCAATCCAAGAAAAGGCTAGTTTAGTCAACCCTTCATATATTACAAATAACCAGCTCAAATCCATGAAAAGTGAATAGTTTAATCAACTGAAACCAATTAACAAAAGAAAATATTAGAATTCATCCTAGCCAATAGAGGTTCAGGTAAGAGCATTTCACTGGGAGAGCACAATACAGTTTGAAAAGATCTTTAGATGTTGGAATCAATATCTGCATTTAATGCACTAGTGTCTAACAAAATGACCAAATGAAAGTATAGGAACAACGAAATTCCTATTTCCCAACAAGATACACCTGCATAGTCAGAAGATAGCAATAACTTGTCGGTGCTTGTAACTGCTTTCATTTATAAACCTGCATCTCTATTACCATTTGATCCATGAAACCAGACCCAAAAAAATATCTTTGATTCCCCCATACATCCATTCAACCATCATACAGTTATATTCATAAATACATACCGTGGAACACCAATCCATCCACCGACAACATCATCATTACCTTAAAACTAGTTCCATCCCTTCTAATCCCACCTAATGCAACCGGCCAAACACTCCCTTAATGTCATTGGGGCACAATCCTTGAAATAACAAATTGGAAAACATACATTAGATGATACAACCTGCTGAGCAAGACATCCGTAAAGTTCCTTTTATGCATCATATCTGTGTTGAAAGATGCATGTGTTGCTTAACCAATGCTTAGAAAATGGGCATATACATGGTATAGCATACAAGTACATGAAGTGGGAAATGGGCTAAAATGACTAAGAGCATCAAAAGACTCTAGGCCAATGAGATTGCAATTCTCAATCAATAAAAACAGGACACCTAAGCACTGCTACTCTATGTCATATGAATCCTTGTAACATCCCATGATTAATACGCATAACATGCAAACAATCTACATACCAAGAAGCCTCACAGAAAGAGGGAGCTCTGCCTTTAGCAACTTGGTAGCATAGTTTAAGTTATCCTCCCTTGAGCAAATATACCTTTGCAAAGACATTGCTCTAGTCCGAACCTGCAAATTGTATATTTTAGTAAATTTGTCGGTAAAAAAATCAAATAATAAGCCATTATTAAAATAGGGTTAGAAGCACTACTAAGACGAGCATAAAGAAATCTGTAATTTAAACCGTTCACAAAGGTTTGTAATGAATAGAAACAGTGCAATTGCATAGAATCATTTCACAAAATCTGTAATTTAAAAGAATTTTGTAGTACAAAATGGCACTAGTGTGTAACCAAAAGTAGAAAGGGAAGGGTGCTGCTAGCAGCCAGAGTGTGGGTACAAAAATAAAAATAAAAACTCTTCTGTTGGAATATTCTGACCTCTGGATTATTCAAAGCCCTTATATATTCAGTGGTTAAGCAGACTCCCTATATTCAAAGGAAAAGAGTTTTTATTTTTGAGCTTGGATGGAAAATTACGTACCATTCTCATTTTATATGGCCATGAAACCATGGATTGACTACAAAATCCAAACGTCTTGGCGCTTCGATGAGTTATCTGTGAACAATGAAAATAATAGAAACTTCCTCAGTAAGGAACATATACAGTCTATATAGAAAAGAATCATATAAAAAGGATAAACAAATAAAGACCATTGAAAGTAAAACTAAAAAATTTCTCCATAGGTTGGAGGTTTCCTAGCCCCACACCTTGCAAGTAGAACATGAGTTGTACACGAGTCGAGTTAGCTCGGTCAGCTCACTCGACTCGCCTCGGCTTGAAACTGGATTCGGACAGAGTTGAATTGGTTTTTGGAGCTTGAAAAAAATTCAAGCCGAGTACGAGCTTGCCCGAGCTCGAATCATCTGTTATTGCCTATCAAAATTAACTGTAGCCTTTAATCATTGCCGATAGAAACTTTCTAACCACTTCTAGAATAAAAGGAAGAAAACAGTAGACCACATTCATGTATGCATCCAAATCAAAGTCAGCAACTATTCTGGCCTCTCTCTCCTTTCTTGAGTTCCTTCAGGAGCTCTTCCATCACATGACATGAAAAATAAATTTTAAAAAATTCAGTCTTGGATATGTGCAACAGTGCAAGTCATGTTGGCTAATGTATGCAGATGTATGCAAGATGTTTTCTGAGGGATAAATTCATCTATCCTAAAACCTCTCATTCCACCAGTTGAAGAACAAAATAGAAATGCAGAACTGAGCTTAAATATTTGACAGCCAAGGAAAGTAAGCAAAAGACAAACAAAATGGAGAACACTTGTCCAAAAGAATAGCTAGAGAGAATCTAAAACTAGAAATCCCAAAATCTAATTGAGGAAATGATACAAAACCCATAGAGAAAAAGGAAAAGAAATGTAATAAGCATGGGGGAAGAAAACTAATATTGGACTCCAAGTCCCAACAGTTAAGGCTGTGTTTGGATTCAATGAGTAAATGACTCTAGTGAGGCTAGCCACTCAAATTGAAATTATTGTCATTCCAAACTGTCCAACTTAAAAGCCCATGGAACTGCAACAAATTAAAATGGTGCCAGTCACAATTTGGCCATATTCTTCTCATAATGATGGATAAAATTAATGCCATGCTTTGTTGACAATTCGGTGGTACATTGAATGGATATACCCACCATCATTTGAAATTACTAAGAATAACACACGTGTTATATCTAAACCGTTCATTTGTTTTGTAACCTCATTTTATGGCATGGGCCTAAAAATGAGGTAGATCCAAAACTTATGTAGCCACAAAGAAGTTTTCAACGGTAAGTATTCAATCCCTGTTGCTTTCTATGGTGGGGTCCACTTGAGCTTTAGATTTACCTGATTTTTTGGCCCATGCTCTAAAATAATCTCTATAAATGGGTGGACGGTGTGGATATAGCCCACACATCATGTTGGGACTTACACAACTTCCCAAACATTGAGTGAAATTGGCACAGGACCCAATGCAATTCCATTTAACGTAATTCCAAGCTTTTTCATTCTTCCCAAACATGGAGTGGAATTGGCACAGTACCAGATGAATCCCATCCCACCTAATCCCACTGCCCAAACTGACCCTTTTAGAGAGCTTGTGACATATACTGGAGTGGATCTCTTATGACAGCATGGATTAGTTAAAATATGGTCAATTGATACAAACACTTGTAGCACTCACATTCAGTATATACTGATGATTATGTTATAGAGACTAATTTCTGCTTCTCAATTTATGTGTACACAAGTTTCTGTGTAATCAAAATAATAGAGAACGTCCATTTCGAAATAGGCATGCATGATTGAATTTTACATGTAACTTTCATACCAGACTGTCACACTTCAGGTTTATATCATTGGAATGATAGTATTGTTGTACCATGATTGTTCCCACTTCGATAAATGTCATGGCAACTAATATCATCAGGATGGCTGCTATAGGTGTTGTAAATGTATTCGATATGAGAAAATTGAATAAAAAAATATATTTCCTAACTTTTTTTTTTTTTTTGTTAGCTTGTTAGTACACCCCCACTGTCAGTTAACACTTCACTGTTAGCCACCCCCACTAGGGAATCGATACCAAGACTATTGTCAGTTAACCCTTGACTCATTTTTACAAGTAAAGCATCGATCTATATGTGGCTCAAGAGGAGAATGTAAGACTATTGTCCGTTTAGTGGGCCATCATAGATCAATGATTTGATTAAAATAGATTGAATCAAGTAGTTGGATCTTAACTAATGAGTGTGTTAGTGAGCCCCACTTATGATTTGATCATATCCTACATACTATGGGCTGATAGACACTCATGTGGTGGGGTTTTAGCAAGTGTGGGCATTCTAGAAGCGTAGAGACTTGACGGCTAAGGAACCTTGATGGGCTGAGTGTTCTTAAGAGTCCCCTGTATATAGAACTGTTGGTCCCCAAGCATCTCTTATGTCTTCCACTTCTTCCCTTTCTTGAAAGTGATGTAAAGGGAGAGAAGGCGAGCAAGTACAAGTGTCTGAGCCTCAAGATTCAACAACGACCCAACATCTCCTGGTACGTAATTAGTTTACTAAACTCCATGGTATTGATGCAAAGATATTGTTGGTTTACATGGTCCAACACTCTGCCCAAGTATGACATCAACCACAAAATGGATGGTTCGAATCATTTTTGGATGAAATTTTCAGCTTACTTTCTATCAACTATGAGCACAAGATGTGGACAGTCTGGATGTAGATATACAAATTTATGGTTGATGAATTTCCACAATTTGGTTATTTTTGAAGTGCCTAAGAGAAGATTGCAATAATGCCCTTCAAGGAAGTTAGAGAATAGAAATGCATACATCACAAATAAAAAAGAAAGCAAGAAAATCCACAGAATCCTCATTTGTATCCTTGTGATGCTTGTATATCCCAGCAACTCTAGAAGCCACATAGTACCATTATCGATTGTGGTACAGTTGGAAATTGGAAACGAGAGCCAACATACCGTTTCACCATCATCACAAGTCGTTCCAGTTGAATTGATGTAAAGATAAATTGGCTGGTTTGGATCCATCCATTGCAAGTAAAGCAGTTCTGCTATCATGAACTCTGTGACACCTGGCACCAACTAATCAATGCAAATGGCTAATTATTAGCGTGTATTATGCCATTAGATAAGACATGAGAGTCTACCAATAACAAATTGTATGTGTAACAATATATAGGGCCAGGAGACTAACAACATAAGAAGTGATAGGAAACAGTTTTGTCAGTTATGTCAGTTGATCCAACTGATGTATTCTGATGAAGCATGAGAATATTTGTTTCCTTCAAAAGCATGATAGATATCTGGATGAGCATCCAAATGAAGAATATCCACAGGTCCCCCAAACATATGATTGCTACAATTAGAAAAAGTATCAAGCCCAACACCTAAAAAATAGAACCATTTAATCAAACATCAGTTTGTAATACTTCTACAACAAACAAATCACACTCTACTAGATTACCAAATGGGACTTTAGGTGAAAGGAGAAGTAATTGGAGGAGTGATTTTTGGTGTTAGAGAGAGAGAGAGAGCGAGAGAGAGAGAGAGAGAGAGAGGGAGAGAGCTATTTTCAAACCTGAAACATCTATAGGTTACAAGATTCCAGGATGCTCCTTTTAGTTTTGGAAACACATAAAAAGGAGATTGCAGTTTTTATTGATATATGGCGAGTAGAGAGGAATAACACAACTTATTTGCACAAAGAATTGGAGAAAATTCAAGCTACCACTGACCTGCACCTAGTCTCCATCAATGAATCCACTGCGAAATAAATTAACTATCCCAAGCAGTGGATTGAGCTAGCCACTAACGCAAAGATTGACCATTAACAATAGACATCATCTGTGCTCAACTAATAAAAAAAAAAAAAAAAAAAAAAAAAAAAAAGGAAAGGAATGAAAGAAACCAAGTAAGAAGAAAGAAAGAAAGAAAGAAATCGACTCCACCTGCATCAATTCAGAAACAAAAATCCTAAAATCCCTAAATCCCCAATTTCAAATCATCTCAAAGAACCTTAACTTCCAAGTATTTTTGCTTCAAATCTGTAAGATTTTAAATCTATTTTTAAACATGGGATTGGACGATGGAAATACCATGGTATTTCTAGACATGTAATCATTGTGCAATAAAGGTGTTAATTCCATCTAATGCAATTCCGGACCATTCAATCCTGCTATTGTTACCTGATTTCGAATTGTTGTAAGGCATGCTAGTAAATGGATTTTACTAGTAATATGGTACAATTTTCAATTAATCATTCAAGTTCTCAATACCAATAATCAAAAACTGAAATTTCAAACTTCTTTATTTGATCAAAATATTCAGATTTCACCTCCAATTGTTCTTGGACGTTCTAAGAATAACATACTTCATTGCAAAGATCCCACAATCATTTTAATCTCTGACCTGGAAACAGACAAGTTAAGAAGAGAAATACAGCCACGATCCACATTTGCCTTAAAATTTTCCTAAGAGAGGTGGTTAGAATCTTCCAAACTAATATATTAGAAAGGATCAACAATCCTTGGATTCTGCAATCAATAAAAACCTTGAGTCATCTCCTGTACATTTGTAGGCCACTAGATGGACAGTCTACATTATCACACATTCCACAGTGAATGTTTTCTATCCATGCAAATAGGAAACAAACACTTTTCAAAAGGGTGGAATTATATGATTTTTTGGGCCCACAGATTGTGTGTAGGGCTATCAAGAACATACATGCACACATGCACATGGTCATCTTGACAATTCGTCTGAGGATCCCACCTGTAAATTCGATGTAGGATCTAATCATCCAAGAGGTTGACTTTAAACTTTGGCGATTGCTCATTTATTTCAAACCATTTGTCATTCGCCAACCATTCCCAGTAGGTAAGCAGTAGGTAGCAATTAATGGTGTTGATTCTTACCAGTAGCTTTACAAGTTCAAGAAGGGGCTGGAGCAAAAACTAACAGAGTTCATTTTGCATGAACAAACAGAACAAGACCTCTGCTTTCCTTTCAATCAACAAGTCCAACAGAAATCAATCCTTTATGGTTAGAAACTTCACGGGTACAAGAAGAGACCAAAACTTTAAACAAAAAAATTACATAAGCCCATTAGAAATCAATATCATAAATTGCCACCTACTTCCCTTCTTCATAAATAAATAACAAGAAAATCAAAGATCTTAAGGGGTCATTTGGCTCCTTGGAAAAGTACCCACCTCAAAATAGAATCTAAGTAGGGGTAAATTCCTGTGATTGGGATTGGTAAAACCTAGAAACGATTTCGAGTGAGAAATTCCAGCATTTTGCATTGTTTTTTTTTTTTTTTAATTCCTAGCCACAAATTCAAGTGGACAGTTGGGACATGTGAAATGGACGAGTGCATGTGTATGAGACAATATACACTGCAGATAGTTTCAGCTTTTTATGATCACATGCATGGAGAGTACACACGTTGTTCTTGTCCGTTGTTGCAACATGCAAACATATATGCTATGGCCCACCACCATCCAAGAGGTGGTCCATTGATTGGATAGTCCAGATTGGCCACGTGTAAAAATGCCTTATTGTATGGTTTTATACAGTGCTCAATACATTAGGATCTTCAATTCACACCAGTGGGGCCCATGGTTCATGATCCAAACCTTTGATATGGTTGACCACACAAAATGGAACATGCAACAAATATTTCCCAGGTGGGAAAATCCTAGCCCTTCAATAGTTGGTCAGCTAATAGACAGTTAAGAAAGAAAATACAGGGACAGTCCACATTTAACCGAAAGGCCATTGAAGGCATTTTTGGTGCATGAGCGATCGGCACTGTAACACATCAAATCAACGGTTTGGATCATTGAACCATGGGCCCCACTTACACAAACTGAAAACCCAAGCGACATTGAACACTGTTTCATCTGCGTAAAACACCATGAAGCAGAAGAATCCCTACCTGATGGACCAGTTTCTACATGTGCGGCCCATGGTTCAGAGATCTAGACCGTTGATCCGAAACAGGTGATGTATAAAAAAATTCCCAGAACGTGAAATTAAAACCTTTAGATCAGTAGCCTACAAATAAACCGTTAGAAATAAAACATACAGAATGTATGTAAGCTTTCAAATACAACTTCTGTTTTTCCACAAACGTGCCAAATATGATTGCTTCTGCACTTGGCCCCGATTTCAACTAAGGCATACATCATAGTGGGGCCACATAAAACGCATCATGGTGGGTCCGATCGGCGAGGAAAGAGAACTCACCTATTTGAAGATGACGCCGCTCGATGGAAGATTGAAAATGACGCTGCTCGATGGCAATGGGATGCCGCTGCTTGAAAATGGGAGAAGCTCTCGAGGGCTGGGATGCGCTGCTTGAAAATGGGAGAAGCTCTCGAGGGCTGGCCCGCGCTGCTTGCAAAGCAAAAGACGGAATGACGCTCCTCTCCCGAATCCTCTTCTAAATCAGATAAAAATTTCAAACCGTAACAATGTTTGTTTACCATTGTTTATAACAAACAACCTGTTAACGGTCGTACATGCAAGAGGGACCATTGTTTGGATGGTTAAGATGTATTATATAATAAAATTATAAATATTAAATAATTAAAACTAGACGGATTATTTGAATGGTCTGGATAACTCTATATCATTGCCAGTATTTACATTAACGAGCCACCACTATTTTACACTATGTATAAAACTCATACACTTTGTCCCAGGAAAAAAACGGTGAACCATGCTTTGGAAAGGGGGAGGGCGCTATGGGCCCCACCACGATGTATATTTTTCATCCACGCCGTCCATCAATTTATAAAGATAATCTTGGGGTTAATCCCCAAACATGAGCCCTGAATAAATCTTGGATGGACCACAAAATGAGAAAAATCTATACTGTTGGACGTCCACCGTTCAAAAGTGAACCTAAGCCGACGGATTTAAGACCTTCACCGACGAATTTTAGCCGTAGCCAAAATTGCCCCAGGTCCGTCGGCGTTTCCCATTTTTTGGTAGTGCATTTTAGGGCTTGACTCCAAAGACTAGAGGAAAATAAATCTAAAGTAGTCCACACCACATGATAAAAATAGAGATGGGATATCCACGGTTAAAATCCTACTACGGAAGTGGCGTCACCAAGTTCTGTAGACCCCACCAGGATGTATGTGTTGTATCCACAACGTCCATTCATTTGGATATATTATTTTAAGGCATGACCTAGAGAACGAGGCAGATCCATAGCTTTACTGGACCCCACCAGAGAAAACAGCGGGAAGATTAATGCCCACCGTTGAAACCTTCCTAAGGCCCACCGTGATGCTTTTTTCGAAATCCAACTTGTTCAAAAGTTAACAAAGACATTAAAGAAGGGAAAACACAAATATCAGCTTGATAAAAAACTTTTGTGGACTTTAGAAGGTTTTAATGGTGGTGTCACTCTCCCCACTGTCTTCCCTGGTGGGGTCCACTGGAGCTTTGAATGTGACTTATTCTTTGGATCTTACCCTAAAATGATCTCTCCAGATGGATGGATGGTGTGGATACAAAACATATATCATGGTGGGGCCCACAGAACTTGGTGACGTCACTTTAGTAGCAGTCTCTTTACTCAACTTGTCAGAAGCCATCCGCACTCGTGAGAAAGGGGGCTGGGTGACGTCAGCAAGTTATGTGAGTCCTATCATGAGGTATGTGTTATATCCTAACCGTCCATTCATATGGCGAGCTCGTTGTAAGGCTTGAGACAAAAACTAAGATAGATCTAACTATTAAGTGGACCACACCCAAAAAAGCAATGGGGGATTGAATGTCTACCATTGAAACCCTTTTGGGGCCATAAAAGTTTTGGATCAAACTGATCTTTGTTTTTTCCCTTCATCAGGGCGATCTAATCAACAAATTGGATGTCAAATAAACAGTATTGTGGGCCTTAAGAGGATTTTAATGGTGGATATTCAATCAATATTGTTTTCCTATGATGTGGTACACCTTAGGTTCATATCCATATCATTTTTTCGATCAAGCCCTAAAATGATCAGTAAAAATGGATGAACATAATGGATGAAATACATACATCATGGTGGGGCCCACATAGCATCGAATACTAGCCAATGGGCGGGTGGCAGGGGAGTAGTCAATCCATTCCCATCCATGTTGGTACTTGTGGTGCGGTCCATTTAATTTTTGGATATGATTCATTTTTTGAATAATTCTTTGAAATGATCTTGAAAAATGGATAAACAGTGTGGGTTGATCCCAAATTTTCGGTAAATCCAAAACTCAAGTGGACCATGCCACATGAAACAATGTGGAATAATGATTTCCACCATTGATACCTTCCTTGGGCCCACAATAACATTTATTTACCATCCAACCTATTCATAATATCAAATATATATGAATGAAGAGAAAACACAAACATCAGCTTGATCCAAAACTTCTATGGCCTCCAAGAATTTTTCAATGGTAGAGGTTCAATCACACTATTTCCTGTAGTGTGGTCCACTTGAGCTTTGGATATGCTTTATTTTTGTTCTTTAGACCTCAAATTATCTGTTAACATGGATAAATGGAGTAGATAAAATAAATATATAACAGTGGACCCCACAGAGTTTACTCTGGTAAGGGTAATGACTAACCTAAATGTAGATGGGGTTTCCTTAAAACATTCATAATCATATATTAGGCTTGCCTTAATGTGATTCACATATCTAACCCACTCATTATGTGTGTCCCACTTGGATGAGGGGTCAGACCAAGTTTTAGCCGCATCCAAAACTCATGTGGGCCCCACCCAGTGCTTTTATATTTTTAAAGATGTCTTGACATGGTTTTAGGTGGTATGGCCCACCTGAATTTCATTTACGGATGATTTTTGAGATATCTCATAACCTGAAGGGGACACATTAAATGCACGGTGTTGATGTTCGACATACATCATGATAGGGCCCACAAAACTTATTAACATCAATTCTCGCGAGGTCACAATTTTGACAACAATATTTAGCCCATTTTATATGTCTAGTCCATTCATTCTATTTTACTGATCAATACCCTCAATTTGACTAGTTACTCACCCCAATCAGGCTAACTACATATGAGAAAGATATTGGGCATACAAGATTGATCAACAATTTTGAGTGAAATTTGATTTAAACATTTGAAGTTATTTACTCTTCAATCTGGACTAATTCAAATGTCCAAAAATGGTCAAATGTTCAATTAGTGGATGTGCCTAATAATTTGTTTAATTTTTTTTTCACAAATAAATTTTAATTTCCATTTAAAAATAACATTTTTTTCAAAATGTATATTTTTTTACTCTTAATTTTTCTTTGAAAACTTTTAACAAAATATTATTTTTATTATAAAATATTTCAAAAAATAAATTAAAATACAAATTCTGAATTTTTATTTTCAAAATATCTAAAATTTTCACAAATTTTAATTTTTTTCCCAAAAATTCCAAAATGCCGATTTTTTTTTTTTTTTTCAAAAGCATCATGTTGTTTTCAACTTTTCATTTTTTAAAAAAAATTATATATATATATATATATATATATATATATATATATATATATATATATATATATTTTAAAATCTTAATGTTTATATAAATAACTTTTTCTTTTAATTTCGAATTTTGAACATTTTCAATTATTTTTCAAAATCACAAAATTATTCAACTTAATTATTTTTCATTTCAAAATGTGTCTTTTGATAAAGTATTGATATTTTAATATCAATTTATTTTATTTTGATTGAAAATAATATAAAATTTCACATTTTTTAAAATATGAAATTTTATTTTATTTTTCAAATTTCAAACTCTCATTTTCTTTTTTAAAATATTTTCATTTTTCAACATTATGAAAAATTTCACATTTTTTAAAATATTTTTAATTTTCTTTTTCAGGATATTATTTTTTTCTCAAAATCAAATGCTTTTTTTTTTTTTTTTTTTTCAAATTTATCAACTTTATTCAAAATTCTTTTTTATTCCCACAAAATAGATTTTTATTAAATTACGATTTTTATTTTTTCAAAATCTAATTTTTTTTCTCAAACATTGTTAAATTTTTTTAACTTCTCAATATTCTTTTTCATATGATATTACAAATCATTTAAATATTAATTTTAAATTAAAAAATAAAAATAAAAATTCCACTCATTTGATAAAAAAACAGAATAAATTTTCCTTTTGCATTCAATCAATTGTTAAAAAATAATCTTAGATACAAATATGTACAATTAAACCACCGAATTTCTATTAAAAAACAACTATTAGACTACAAAAAAGCTTAATTCTTCACCATATTGTTAAAAAAAATGAAAAAAAAATAATTTAAAGTCCTTTTACGACGGACTATGATCCGTCGCAAAAGGTCTTTTGCGACGGACCATGATCCGTCGCAAAAGGTCTTTTGCGACGGACCATGATCCGTCGCAAAAGGTCTTTTGCGACGGACCATGATCCGTCGCAAAAGGAGCTGAAAAGCGCGCCATTTGGTGTTTTGAGCGGGAAAGCGGTCAGAAAATCAACTTTTGCGACGGATTTCGTCCGTCGCCTATTAACGACGGACCAAAATCCGTCGTAAATACGTCGTAAATCAGATTTTAGCGACGGTTTTGGGTCCGTCGCTAAATTCAGCGACGTTTAACTGGATTTTCGACAAATACGGGATTAGCGACGGACCTTTTCCGTTAGCGACGGATTAAATCCGTCGTTAAACCAAGAGATTTTAGCGACGGACGAAGTCCGTCGCAAAAATACGTCGCAAATTGCCCAATTTGGCGTAGTGTGCTTCACCTTGCTCCATCTATTCATTGACTCCCCTGTCTTGGTATACAGCTACTTATATATTCATTGACTCCCCTGTCTTGCTGCCAGCATCGTATAATGCCTCCCCTAAGCAGAAATGATTTTTATTTGGGCAGCATGCCATATGGGTAGGGTAGCCACATTTAAGTGATCCAGACTCTGCGTTTCAATGGGCTCACTGTGGATGGTCGAACGGATGAAAGTTTCCTCTATTGAATACTCCCAGCCATCAGATTGGTGTGCCTTTTTCTTCTATTGCATATGATCTATGGACTCCATTTTATTCTTAACCATCCATTTTCGGGCAACAATTGGATGTCTGGAACTTGAGTTGTCCAGCGGGTTCGGATGAACAGTTTTGGGTCTCTGAAAAGTATGCGCTTCCCATATGGAATGCTGATGCAACCAAAATTCCTCTAGTTTGGGCCCAACATTCTATATTTCCTCTTGCAGATGTACTTGCTTGCCTCATTTTAATATGCACAGATGGTGAATCCATTCATCCACTAATGTTTTGCTTATTTCTGCTATTCAGATGCTGCAATAATTTGTACTGTTCTCATTCTGATATATCTTTCCTATTGATTATTTTCAGAAAATGGTATTCATTGGTTACTTATATAAGTAGCTGGTTCTCTTGGTATGGCTGTCATCTGACTCATTGTTCTTCTTTTAGCAGAGTTTGAGGAATTATGCAACTGCAACCAGTTCAAAGGAAGGAAAAGCGAAGGTGAAATATATTTTTCAACCTTTTGACAATATGAGAGCTGTGTAAATAGAATTATTTTGTACTATATGAGTTATAAAAGTGGCATTCAATTGAAGAACATGTTTCCCTACTCATTTTTACCTCAGTTATTGTGAGAAATTCCCTCAAGTTTTGACATTTCAGTTTCCATCTTCAACCGGCCCAACAGTTCTTGTTCTTAATTTTTTTTTGGGTTAGTAAGGGGCTGTCTTTCCAGGTAGTGTTCTAAATTGCAGCACATTATCGGTATGCTTAAAGGAGTACACAAGATAGGGTTTAAAAAAAACACCTATGATGGCAAATGCCTTGTTATCTTTGCGTACTGAATGCTAGCATTTTGGGGGCTAGGAAAATGTTCGATCTTATGTTCTAGATACCTTACCTTTTACGGCAACAACTATTTTGGTGTACATCTCTTGGAAAGGGTGATGTTTGTCTTGAATCTTCTGATATCAGCACGAACCATGATCTGGTAGGAGGCACCAGGTTTATGCTATGATTGTTTTGATGTTGCTAGAGTAGCAAGTTTCTTGTAATGAAGTTTCTGGTGGATCTTCACTGTTTGCTGTGTTTTTGCTCAAGTTGAAGTGAGACATGATTTCTTTGAAAGCTGCCCCATATGTGTTGCCAGAGAAGAATGTCAAAATCGCCAACTCAATCTTGACCACAAGCCCAAATTTTTGTGAATTTGGGCACCTTTTGTAAAAGTTTTTTAACAATTTTTATCTACGAAAGTATTCATAGTGGGAAGTTTTCTAATAATTTTCTCCTTTTACTGTTAAGAAGGAAGGAAAGATTGAAGATGGATGTTTCTATTCTGAGTGGAAGGTATTTTTGGCTGAACTGTTGCTTTTTTTTTTTTTTTTTTTTCTTTTGGCTGCTTTAGGTCATAACCACGATCCTAAACGATATTACTCACGGTTGCTCACCTTTTGATGTTAAAAGGAAGGAAACATGGTAGAAGGTTGTTTCAAGCATTGCAAGTCAAAGGGCAAAAAACACAAGTTGATAATTTGGAAGAATGAGCTTGTGCATGGTGTGATTGACAAGAATCAGTTTGCCAAGTACGGCATGGTTCATACAGTCCAGGAGTTCTATGGCTCTAATACTGATGTAGGACAATTAACCATTTGCTCTAAAAGCTCGAACTGTTAGAGTATGGCGAATTAATCCCTTTATCTCATAGCCCAGGCCCCACATCTCATGGGTTAGGACCTCGGCCGAACCCCCTTCGTGGGCCCCAAATCACATGGCCGCCCACCCCGAGTGTGTCCCCGCATCTCACGGGCTACTCCACTCGAGCCCGGTGTGAAATGCGCATTACTCACCCCTGGTAAGGAGTCTCGAACACGAGACCTCCCCCGTGGACCCCAAATTGCATGGGTCACCCACCCCGAGTGTGCCCCTGCGTCCAACAGGCGACTCCACTCGAGCCCAGTGTGAAAATGCCCCTGCATTAATCACCCCCGGTGAGGAGTCTCGAACACGAGACCTCCCGTTCTGATACCAATTTGATGCAGGACAATTAACCATTTGCTCTAAAAGCTCGAACTGTTAGAGTATGGCGAATTAATCCCTTTATCTCATAGCCCAGGCCCCACATCTCATGGGTTAGGACCTCGGCCGAACCCCCTTCGTGGGCCCCAAATCACATGGCCGCCCACCTCGAGTGTGTCCCCGCATCTCACGGGCTACTCCACTCGAGCCCGGTGTGAAATGCGTATTACTCACCCCTGGTAAGGAGTCTCGAACACGAGACCTCCCCCGTGGACCCCAAATCGCATGGGTCACCCACCCCGAGTGTGCCCCTGCGTCCAACAGGTGACTCCACTCGAGCCCAGTGTGAAAATGCCCCTGCATTAAATACTGCTGGCATTTTTCTTTCAGTATTAAGCCACTTATTTACAGTATTTCTGCAGGTGAGTTTGGTTGTTTTTCATTTTAACTTCAACTGATTGATATCTTCGTTTGTTTGAGTGTTAAGTTATTTTAAATGATATCTATGATCTCAGATGCATGGGTTTACTTGTGGAGTTGATGACCTATTAATTGTGCAGCACCTCGACTTGAAAAGGAAAATGATACTAGAAAAACATGAAAACACTGGTGCAAATATCCATTCTAAGTTCATTGGTGCCAAGATTGCAGGTGCATTTACTTGCAAATTCTAGATATTGTATGTCAATCTATTTGATAACAAATTTGATGTAATGCTGGATTGAATTTTATCTCTGCTTCTATTCCATCTTTCCATATTGTCAGGACTATTGCATAAGAAGGAAGAATGTCATGGATGCCTTCTATTATGTGTGATTGTCCCATGTGATATTTATTAACTTCTAAATTAATGAATTATTTAATATCTCTATTTCTGTGGATATGATATTTTATTTTATCATGGTCTTGACTACACGTGCACAACAGATTTAGTTGTCCTGCTTGATAACACAAACACAGTTTAATATATTCAGTTTTGTTGAAACTTCTTACATGCTGCATTTATGCCCTAACTTTATTTCTAACGTGTCTTTCTGTTATTTGTGAAGTTTTGGTTTAAAATTGTCGGAATATACCAGGATATGTATTTGTAGTTAGTGGGATGGTAGGATCTATCACTTTGAGGCAGTTTATTCTCCATTGGCTTGCCTCTTTTCTCAACTTTGAAGTGTATCTTGGATATTTCCTTCCCTAAAGTCTTGGTTAGGTTTAGATGAATAATGGCTGTTGGTAACTTAAAATAAGAATGTAACGCTTTCAGAGTTCAAAACTGCTCCAGATTCACAATTAGCAGGGGCTGAGCAACTCTCTGATTACCTCTTAAAACAGATGGATGTGCTTAATATGGAGTCAATGCCTGTAAAGAAACAAAATGTAGCAAAAGAGTTGTTTGGTTCAATTGGCCTAGCCTATGATGGTGATGGCTTTTTTTTTACTAAACTTATTTATATGTATTATGCGTGGATGAATATAATGTGAATAAGATTGTGTGTTTGGATGGATGTAGTTTATGTTCGGATGGATTTACGTAGTTTGGGTTTAGATGGATGTGAATGTGATGAAATGTGGATAAGATTGTTTTCTTACTTGTGAAGTTTAACTTATATGTATTATGCATGGATGAATGTAATGTGGATAAGATTTTGTTTGGATGGATTTACGTAGTTTGGGTTTAGATGGATGTGGATGTGAATGTGAATGTGATGAAATATATTGTATAACAGGTGTATATCAGGAAGATTGTGTGTTTGGATGGATTTACGTAGTTTTGGTTTAGATGGATGTGAATGTGAATGTGAGACAGGTGATGTGAATGTGAATGGATGTGAATGTGAATGTATAACAGGTGTATATGAGGAAGAAGACTGTAATAGGTCAAATTTGAAGTCCTTTAAGGGTCGTAAGAGACGGCCCATAGCAGTCCTTTTAAAGGATGGTCCATGACCGTCCTTTGAAGGCTCATATGAGATGGTCCATGACAGTCCTTTTAAAGGACGTTCCATGACCGTTCGTTTAAAGGACGGTCTATCACCGTCCTTTAAAGGCCCATAAGAGACGGTTCATGACAGTCTTTTTTAAGGACGGTCCATGGCTGTCATTTTGAACTCATAAGAGACGGTCTATGACAGTCCATTTCAAGGACGGTTCATGACCATCCTTTTTTAGGACGGTTCATGACCGTCTTTCTTCGTCAATAAGAACCTTTACGTAATAGGACACGTCAAAATTTGACTGCCTATGCGACGGTCCATGACCGTCCTTTTTGGTCATTTGAGACGGTTTTGGACCGTCCTTTTTTCGCTGTTTTGGCGTAGTGAAATGTATAGATAGATTTACAACGGCACAACATCTTTCAAATAAGGTGCACTGTAAATCAAAAAGGTTTTGTAATGTGATCATCGATGTCAGGAGTAGTGAGAATCTCGTGTCGAAAATAATGGTGGAAAAGCTGCAACTGAAAAATAGAAAGACACCCATCTCCGTATACAATTGGATGGATCAAGAAGGTTGACAAAACAGAGGTAACCGAACAATGCAGTCTCATTTTCAATTGGTAAAAATTATAAGGATCAAGTACTTTATGACATAGTCGACATGGAAGCTTGTTATATGTTACTTGGTTGACCATAGCAAAATAATATTGATGTTACATATAGAGGTCGAGATAACGTATTTATATTTATTAAAAGTGGTAGAAATATTGATCTTGTCCCTATGAGAATGGAAAACTAACCCAAGAATTCTAAAGTGGTGGGACAATCTCTCATAAGTAAGCATGATTTCGTTAAACAATCTGAGGAAAGATGGAGATGTAGATGGAATAGTTGAAAAGAAAAAATATATGGAGCCTGTGAACATCCTAGAGGATTTGAAACAAGTGCTGTGGGAATTCAAGGAGATTGTGCTCGATGAACTCCCTAATAAATTACCTCTCATACAAGACGTACAAAATCACATTAATCTTGTCTCAGGAGCAAGTCTGCCTGATTGCCCGGAGTTCAAAGCGATCGCACTCGATGAACTCCCTAATAAATTGCCTCGCATACAAGATATAGAAAAGCACATTGATCTTGTCTCAGGGGTAGGTCTACCTAATTGCCCACATTATCAGGAAAAATGTGAGATTTTGCAAGCCTAAGTAAAGGAACTGATCCATACTAGCCAAGTCAAGGAGAGCATGAGTGTATGTATTGTGTCAGTTCAAGAGCTTATTGCCCAATATAAGAAAATGACTAATAAACATCGGCGTCAGAAGGTAGCTGAGAATCATGAGGTAAGTCCCTTGATTAGCTTGAGGACGCGTTTTTTTTTTTCAAGTGGAGGGGTCAGATGTAAAACGTGTCATAGATACATTCCTAGCATTTCTGTACTAAAAAAAGGTGGACCGTAAATTGATCATAACTTTGGATTCGGGTATCGTTACTGTGCACCTGACTATCAAGAACCGAGTAGGAAGAGAACTCAAGAACATTTTCTTTTGAAGTGGAGGGGACTAATGTAGAGCGGGTCGCGGACACTTTTATGTCCAAAACAGATCAGAGAAGGCCCAATCGGAGATAGAAGTCATCAAGACTGTCAGAACTTTAAAACAAACATATCTCGCAAACCGGAATGAATTACTCAACGTACCATATATGATTTTGGTGTAAGACGAGCTACTTTAGCCAACCAACCTAGCAGCCCATGCCGAATTTTCGAGATTCCATCAGATCGACGATCGAATTCCATTTTTATTTCTGTTTTTACTACTTTTAATAAGTTTTGGTTTGATTTTAACTCTTCATCCATTGGGATTTAAGAGTTGTGTCCAACATAAAAAAAATGTTTAGAAAATTTAGGATAATAACGTGGATAAGCCACATAGGACACTTACTATAAATAGTAAATTTACCATTTATAGTAAATTACGAATTTTAGGGAGTTTTAGTTGTAGTTTAATTCTGAAACTTATTCCAAGGCTTGTTATCCCTATTTAAAGGGTTGTAGAGTTGTTTATTTCAATCATCAATTAAATTACGAATTTTATAGAATTTATTTCTATTTTTCTTACTTTTTTCCCTTGCGGATTCGAGAAGTCCTTGTGAGGAGTTTAGAGAAGCTCTCTGGATTCGGAGTAATTATTGTTGAGGAAGATGGTACTTGACCTCATCATGTTCATCCCTATGTCACTCCCGGACCATCTGTTTGCAGGCCACTTACAGGGACGGCTAGGACCAAAACGCATGGTGTGGGTTTCTTAGACGGCCACCGTCCACGCTTCAAAACCTTCCCAGGAATTTCATGCGACGGAATGCTAGGTGCCCGTGGCGTTGCTCGTGAGAAATCCACCCTATTCATCAGTTTTGTTAGATCTTTGGGATATGGCAAAAAAATGAGGCATATCCAAAACTCAAGCTGGCGCGCCTCACGAACACAAAACAGTCATGAGGATTTAACTTCCACCGTTGAAGCATTCCTGGGGCCACTTCTTTTGGATTAGGATAATATTTTTGTGTTTTCAGTTCATCCCATAGGAATGATCATGTCAACGGTATGGATTGCATATAAACATCATCATAAACCTAGGGAGGTTTCAAATGTAGGCATTTCCCTACTCACTTTTTCCTGTGGTGTGGTCCACTTAGTTTTTAGATATGCCTCATTTTACGGACTGTCTTAAATTTATCTGAAAAAATGGATGGACGGGATGATTTCAAACAAACATCAATGTGGCCCCACCTAGCATCCGGTGGCAGGAAGTTCCTGCGGAAAGCTTCCGCGTAGGGTCAGAAACATGAGTTTCACGTGTACAGTGTGTTAGAGCATGTTATGACGTTTCGTACTTTAAAGCATGTGGGCTACTGGACGCGGATTGCGTCCTACCCCCGCCCGGACGGTAATCCGTCCGGGCAGGGCTCTGTGGGGCCCACTGTGTTATAAGTGTTTTATTCACGCCGTTAAACGCTTTTTTCAGGTAATTTTAATATGTGAGTTAAAAAATGAGACAGGTCTAAGGCTTAAGTGGACCACACCAAAGGAAGCTGCACTGATAATGACACCCACCGTTGCAACCTTTCTAAGGGCCAACGTGATGTTTTTTTACCATACAACGTATTCATAAGGTCATTTAGACGTGGATGAAGTGAAAACACAAATATCAGCTTGATCCGAAACTTCTCAAGCTCCCGAGAACTTTTTAATGGTGGACGTTCAACCTCCACTTTGTGGTCCACTTAAGCCTTGGACCTGTCTCATTTTTTGGTTCACATATTAAAATTATCTGAAAAAAGCGTTTAACGGCGTGGATAAAACACTTACAATACGGTGGGCCCCACAAAGCCCTGCCCGGACGGATTACCGTCCGGGCGGGGGTAGGACGCAATCCGCGTCCATGGGCTACTCTTGTATTTTATTTGGTATTTCTTTTAAATCTTTTACTTCAATACATACAATGGCACATGAGTTACTGTACCTCCACATTATTTCCCATACAATTGGTATAGGTGATGGAGATCCAGAACGTCAAATCTGCTGGTCCAATAGTAAATGAGACAAACAAAAGATCACATTGATCTGATGGTCCTAAACATTTAAATCAACGGTTTAGAAATGAACTGATCATCTACAACCGTACGTTTTCGATTAACTTCTCTTAAGACTCATTTCAAGCATTGTGATACTTTCCAGGGGAAAGACTAAAAGGAAAATTCGGATTGCAAATAAAATAAAAAAAGGTTTAAAGGAAATGGGTCGCAGGGAGACTTAATCTGCGACCCATTTCAAGCATTGTGATACTTTTGAGGGGAAGACAAATGGAAAATTCCAAAGGCAAACAAAAAAACTAAAATTAAATAAAATAATTTGTCCAATTCTTATGGTCGGTTAACTGCTTTGAACCATTAAAATAGTAAAAAAGTTAAATGGCTTGACATTTAATATTGGAGTGTGATAGATAAAATGAAATGTAGAAAAATATCCTGTCATCATCGATATATGCACCCTTTGCCGGGCGGACATGAGCGTACAAGACAGCTCATGTATACGGTAGATTCTGCTTGGTCTACTTCACAGGCCACTGTTGTAAATTGAGAAAATTTTAAATTTTAAAAACGAAAAACCCATGTATTTGCTCAAGAGTGCGGATGGTCTGTGTTGAAGGCTTAGGTAATTCCAGTGCTGTTGCTTCTCATTGATCCAATATCTGATGATACTGATAACAAGATACGCCAGATTTCTCTCCCAAATAGATTGCTAGCTACAAAATACAAGTTTTAAAGTGTGGAACTTTTCCGAGTCCCACCATAATTTTTGTGTTAGATATAAGTATCCATCTTTTTCCATATAATTCTAGAGCATGAGCGTAAAAATAAGGTACACTCAAAGGTCAAGTGGATTACACCACAGAAATAGTGGGGATTAAACAAGCTATCGTTGAAACTTTCACGTAGCCACTTATTTTCCATCTGACTTGTTCATAAGGTCATGCTTAATGAAGTTAAAATACAAATATCAGCTTGATAAGAACCTCCTATGGTCCTGAGAAATTTTCAACAGTAGCATTAATTCCTACTGTTTTCAGCGGCATGGTCCACTTTAGTTTTAGATCTCCATTGGTACGTTTTGGTCTTGTATATATATGGAATGATATGAAAAAAAAAAAAAAAAACAAAAATGGATAGATGTGTGCATTTAAGAATTACATCATCCTGGGGGCCCATGTAAATCTCAAAAGTCAATAAATAATTCTGTTGCATGTTGTGTGGGGCAGGAGAGTGGATTAGGTGAGACCCAGCCTCACCCAAGACGTTGCAGCCTTTACCGTGGGCCCACCTTGATGTGTGTATTTTGTATCCACCCAATCCATTCATTTTTCTAGATCATTTTAGGGCATTATCTAAAAAACAAAGCATATCAGGACAGTGGCAATTGACCAATATTAATGAGCAACAAACAAAAGTTTTGGATGAAGCTGATATCTGTTTTATCCTTCATTCATGATTGTGTGAACTTATCAACAGATTAGATGGCAAATAAAAACTACAGAAACATTAAGGTACTCTCTAAGAAAATTTTAATTATAGGGTGCTCAATCACCGCTGTTTCATGATGCATGGTCCACCTGATAATTGGATCTTCTTAATATTTGGGATCATGTCCTAAATTGATCTAGAAAAACGGATGGACAGGTTGAATATAGAATACCGGCATCAAAGTAGGCACCACGGTAAGGGCCGCAACCTCTTGAGTGAGGCCGGGTCTAACCCAATCCGTTCCCATGGTGCAGCACATTCCATGTGGAGAGAAAACTAGAGATGTTGACATGTGGAACTTCCGTAGGCCCCATCATGATGTATGTATTGGATCTACACTGTCCATCCATTTTTCCATACCATTTTAAGGAATGAGACAAAAAACGAGATAGATCTAAGGCCTACATGGGCCACACTATAGAAACAGTGGTAATTTGATGCCCAATGTTGAAAACTTCCTGAGCCAGGTAAGGCTTTGATCAAGCTGATATCTGTGTTTTCCCTTTATCTAAGTCTGTGTGACCTTATGAAGAGGTTAGATGGCTGATAAACCTAGCAGTGGACTATAGGAAGGTTTGAACGGTAGTCGTTCAATCCCCGTTGCTTTCTTCATTGTGGGCTAGAGCTTTGGATGTGCCTAGTTTCGGGCTCAAGTTCTAGATTGATCTGTAAGAATTGATGGACCGCATGAATTTAAACATAAATCATCGTGGAGCCAGAGAAGTTCCATAGGTTAAAAGTCGGGTATGAGAGAGAGAGAGAGAGAGAGAGAGAGATCCGGCCTATCGTGATAGCTAGAGTCATTGGCAATGATGCGGACCAATAAGAAGCGACGGCACTGAATTTCCTTGTGCATTCAACAAAGACGATCCACACACTCTTTGCTCTGTGGTATACACCTAATATCTCTCTATATACATTGAGGAAATCTTTCAATGCATGGATATTCTGTGGACTATCCATGATATATGTGTTAGATCCACACCGCCCATCCATTTTGTCAACTTTGGCCTAGGATATGAACTCGAGAACAAGGAAGATCCAAAGCTCAAGTGAACCCCACTAAAGAAAGCAGTGGGGATTGAATGTCTACTGTTGAAACCCAAGTGGACCACACCACACAAAACAATGGTAACAGTACGCCTGCCGTTAAAAACTTCTTAGGGCCACAAAAGGCTCCGATCATATTTGTATTCTCCCTTCATCATGTGTGTGATCAGATGAGCAGGTTGGATGGAAATAAATGTCATGGTATGTTTAGCCAGGTTTCAACGATAGCGTTCAATTCCTTCTTCCGCCAATTATTTAAATCCTAAAATGCCTTTCTCTCAATTATTAGTAGGATGACCAGAGAGAAGTCACATTAGGTGGTTCAGGGTAATTTGGAGGGAGTAGGTTTGTGTGGCCCTGGTCCGTTGCGTAGGATGCTCCATCTCTGCAGAAGATGTAGCACTCGCTCTCTCTGGTGTAGTCCACTTGAGCTCTGGATTTGCCTGGTTTTCGGGTTCATGCCCTAGATCAATTTGACAAAATGACTAGATGGTGTAGATGTAACATGTACATCATGTTGGGACCCACAGGACAGTTGTGCCTCAAAAGTTTTCCTTTACTTGCAGAGAGAAATTCCATGTATATCAGTGAGGAAACACGTGAGGAAATACGTATATGTATTTCTCTTTTTAAATTTTAAAATTTCTCTCAGTTGACATCAACTTATGTTGTTTTATCTTGGTGGTTAAAGAAAATTTTTATTTGGACTGAAAATTTCCTTTAAATTTTTAAAAAAGCAGCAATGGTAATTTTTAATTTTTAATTTTTTTATTTTATTTTATTTTATTATAATGGTATGAGTTTAGTCATATATTGAATAGGTAAGGAGAAAAACTTGAGTTTATAAGATAATTTTACGTAAGGGAGCATGTGAATTTTGTTATTTGGGAGATATATATGCCAATAGTCCTAATTTATGCTAGTGCAGTAAATTAATTTCAATACATGTGACATTAGTTGGACTTTAAATCAAATGAGTTTTCTAATTTTTTCATTATTTACATTTTTTATTTTGTTTCAATTTTTTTTATAATTTTTTAAAATTCTAAATATTTATAAATACAAATTTACAAATCCAAAATTCCTACGTATCTTAAGGTGACATGGACCAATAATAACAAATTGGCACCGGAATCTCCTCTGCCTTCTACACAGACGAACCACGTGTATGCATACCATCCTACTCACACATGGTGCTAAATGGGATACACACAGCCCTTCCCCTTTTGGCTTTTTAGTAAAATACTATAACAAAAGCTGGTGGAACCGGAACATGCAGAGCCATGTGCATACCTCTACTTTACACATGACCCAGTTTTGCATCCTTAAAAGGCATGGATTTTTATTATTATTATTATTTTTTTACACACACCCCACGCACTCACGCTTGTGGAATTTCACCACCTATGGGTACTCCAACCCTTGACCGGGAGTTGAAACTCCTCAGAGTCTACCACCTGAAAAAGAGTAAGGACCCGAAGGCATGGATGAACCTATTGTCCATTCGTATATATTCTTATTTTACAAGGTAAAATACGGACGTGGTTTAGCTAGTAATTGGTGCTATTTGGACGGCGATGATGTATGTGTTTTATCCACCCAGTCTATCCATTTTAAAAGATAATGTTGGGCCTTATACCGAAAAATGAGCTAGATCTAAATCTCGCGTGGACCACACCATGGGAAAACAATAGTGATTGAATGTCCACCATTAAAAACCTGCTAAGGCCCACTGTAATGGTTATTTGACATCTAACTCATTGATTAGGTCATACAGACTTGGATGAAGGGAATATATATATATATATATATATATCAGCTTGATCAAAATATTTTTGGCCCAAGAAGTTTTTAATGGGGGGCGTTCAATCAACAAGATGCAGTCCACTTGAGATTTGGATCAACTTCATTTTTGGACTCATACCATAAAATGATATGGAAGAATGGGTGGACGGAATAGATGAAAGATATACATCATGGTGGACCCACAAAGCACCGACCACTAACCATTGGCTAATGGCAGGGTCAGTGGCCACGGACGCGGATTTACTGCTAAAGACTTTGACAGGAAGTTCCTGCCTGGATGCAAGGCTGGGCCACCACCGTGATGTTTGTGAGAAATCCAATACGTTCATCCATTTTTCGAGCTCATTTGAGGACAAAGACAAAAAAATCCAATACTCAAATGGGCCATACAAGATGAAACAGTGGGGAATGCCATCCAAACTGTTTATAAGGTCATTTTCGATGGAATTAAGTGAAAACACCAAAAACTTAGACCAATACAAAATTTTTGTGGCCGTATAAATATTTCAACGGTGGTCAATAAATCCCCACTGTTTCCTCTCATGTGGCCATTTGAGTTTTGGATCCACCTAATTTTTCATCAAATGTCCTAAAATGAGCTCGGAAAACAGATGTACATGATGGATTTATCACAAACATCACAGTGGCCCCACCAAAATCCCTGCGCAGGAACTTCCCGCCGAAGGCTTCCCCAGGAAATCCGCGTCCGTGTTGCAGAGGATCCGGTGCTGGTATAGCTGTGGCAATGGTGTGTCACTGTACCATTTACTGCACTAACTGGACAATTCCAACCGTTGGATAATGGGCTTTTGAATGTCACATGCAGACCATTGTCTATTGCTTATCTATTCGCAGAACATTAAATGGGACGGTTAAGATTATTTGACCTGTGTGGTACTTTCGGATAATGATACCTAATGAACGGCTAGGATCTCTGATCGAATACCACCCAACGGTGAGAACGTGAGCGTGGATGGTAGTTGACGCGGGCCGCTTTATCAAGGCCATTCAACGTGAATGAAAACAATCTCCAGTCGTTTTCTCAGTACCTGGTCAAAGGTTGCTTTATCGTGGCTGCTCAAAGGTTCTATATCCATTTCTTTTTATTTGGATGCCGTGCGTGGATCTCAGTCCCGACTGCCGAGTTTCCACGGCCCGACTGGCAGGTAAAGGCCTATTTGGTTTTTTAGGCTCAACTATAATTACTTTATACATGGGTAATGATTATTTATATAAGTAATTACTGCATCTTTTCTGATGCAGACAAGGACAACTTACTTTTTTATTACTAAAATTGAAAATTTTACAACATAAATCAATAATATATAGAAAGGAATGCTCTGCAGCACACCACTTTCAAGAATATTAGCCCAAAATCTGAACTGTCCACCTGATTCAGCACCCCATAAAACCCTCAAGGTTCAACTCTTACCCTAATCTAAAACTCTAGCGGGCCATGGAAAAAAGAAATAGTTTCCTCCCTTGATTTGCCTCTCTTTTGTAGTGTCCACCAAAGTTTTGGATCAAGATAAAAGTTTGACCCTAAGGGTTTCACGGAGTGTTTCATGGACTGTTTAGATTTTCAGCTCATATCACCATAAATGAGTTCTCAAAAAGTTCTTAGGTGCACGCAGCCGAGCATTCCTCTCTTTATATATATAATCACATGTAAATGATATCAATGTAAGTTCCATTCATTACCAACCATCTAAAATCATCTAATTACCCACCCATTTGAAGCCTTATTCTAATGAAATGACCAATAATAAAATCATAGAATTACAAATTCATGTCCACCATAATCAAACAAAAAATGAATAAATATCATGTTTCTAGAAATTACATGAGTAAAGCAATAATTAATCCAATGTAGCAAGTACTTCTTAGTAAGATGGGGCCACGTGTACTGGCTCAATTGCATCTTCACACTCTTGCGCAAACAGCTCAACCTCAACCATATCTATTTGTTTTTCATCAATAAAAGGGTAAGCTAGCCAACTTAGTGAAAGTTACTACCAAGTTTCATTTACATAAAAACCAAAGATTTAAATTTAAAAAATAAAATAAAAAATAAAAAAATCATAGAGCATATTTAATAACCATTAGTCTTATTAAAAGTCTCCACCATGCTCACCTATAACCGAATGTTGATTAATTTCAACTGCAACCCATCTCAAGCATTCTATAGTTTTAAGGGGAAGGCTAGGACGAAAATTCTAAAGCCACAAAAAAAGGAAAAAAAAATGAGGTGCAGGTGATCAATTATCTCCACAAGCATTGCATTTGTATTTATAGTATATAAATGTTAAGAGTTTAAGGGATTTTGACCATACTAGCCTTACTCACGGTGGGTCGTAACATGGTCCTTATCCTCTTATTAATTTTACACACAAAGCTAGAATAGTATAATCAAATGTCAGGGGATGTGGAAGAAGGTCCTGAATCAGCAGGTCGTGTCTGCTATAATTGGGCAAGAGTATAGAGCAGACCAACTATCGCAATAGAACAGGGAGACAAGGTTGAGAAGGTTATCATTATAAAACCTTCTCACTTAATAACACAACACCTCAAATGGCTATATGTCTTGACCACATGGATGATTCTCTGGTCACTAGAATTTTGGTTAATAATGGTGTGTCGTTAACATCATGCCTATAGCTATGGTTCATTAGCTCAGGAGACCATCCCATGATCTAATCCCAACCAAAGTTATGGTGGCTAGTTTTTAAGGGCATTACCACGACTCAAGGTATTCTACTCGTCGAACTCCTAATAAATTGTAAAGTTGTGGCAACTTTTTTCGTCATTGACTCTACACTTACTTATAATGCTATCCTCGATCGCGATTGGATTCACTGCAATTAATGTGTACCCTCTTCTCTCCACTAATTCTTAATAATGTATAACAGGAACAACGTCAAAACTGTTTGTGCCAATAACTGACCTTTCCTAACCGACTCAAATATGACTAAGGCATATCTTTATGAGGGAGACGTAGATCCCCTACGTTTTACCGAGCAAGATAGATACAAACACCCAACAACGAATACTGCCTTAACAAGTTTTAACTCCTCACTAAGGAACACTTCCACCTTGTTTGAAGAATGACCAAGTGAGCCGAATGCAACCATCACATATCGGTTGTCTAGGAACTATATCGTTGAAAAAACTATAATTGATGACAAAATTAAGAACATAGAAGAAGTTGAAATCATAACTACCTCATAAATGATTTTTTAAAAAAAATTAAAAAATTATCTTAAAAACAAAAATTATCATAATGGATGTCATATTAACTTAGTAGAATGTTTCCTTGAGAAGGATGAGATCACAAAAAATGAAATAGCTAGCATTTGACAATATTAAGTGTGCTCTAGCGAAGATGGATGATGTTATGACCAACATTCAAGATCCCTTATTAAAGGTGAACCTTGGCACAAAAAAGGATCCATCGGCTGACTTATATTAGTGTAGTGTTAGAACCATAGGGTCAAATGGAGATCATCATGCTAGTCAAAGAAATTTTCAATTGCTTTGTTTGGGATTACATGAGAGTTTGAGCCTTCATAGGGAATTAGTTGAACACCGTCTTCCAATAAAGGTGGGATTTAGGCTGTTTAAACAACTGTTGAGACTCAACTATTGCATATTTTCCCCCCATTTATATCTTGATTTTATGAACATAATATTACTTAAAGTTGTATTTTATACATGTTTGTGTTACAAGATGAATCTGAGAGCTTTGATTGAAAAGAATGCTAAAAGCATGGATTTAATGCTCAAGAATCACCAAAGCAAATGTTAGATTTTAGGAAACCAAAAATGGAGAATTCTCATGCCAAAGATCCTAGAAAACCAAGTATAAAGGATGGAGAAAAGATTGGCAAAAGCACAAGTTAAACAACAGAAAAACAGCACAGTTCGGTACTACCTAAGCTAACTTCGGTACCATTGAAAGTGTATAAAATAATTCAGTAAGAAAACAACTTAATTTGGTATTACCTAAGCTTAATTTGGTACTACCTACTACAATTTCAATGCTACTTACTGTCATTTCGGTGCTACCTACTGCCATTTCGGTACTACCTACTGCCATTTTGGTGCTACCTAAGTACTCTGCATATACAATTTCAGATATGATTTCGGTGCTATCGAACCAACTTCGGTGATACCGAAATTGCGCAGAGTTGTAATGCAGGGCTGATGCGGATTGCGTAATTTGAGGTGGTTTGCAAAAATTTCAAATTGGTGCGTAAGAGGAGGATTCACAACTATAAATAGGGGTCCTTAAGACGTTCCTAAGCATCTTCTAGGGTTCAAGGAGTGGAGCAAAAAGGTGAAGCCGTCGTCCAAGAGCTTTCTTCTTCATCCTTAGTTGGTTTTTATGCTTTGTTTGAGTGACTTTAGTTCAATCATGTTTATGGTTGGCTAAACCTCTTAACTAGGGCTAAGAGATGAAGCTTATAGCGTGATTGGGATGTTTGCTTTGTTTTAATTCATGTTATGTTGAACCTCATTGAATTCTAGTTTGATTATAAGGAATATTTTTAGTTTTTAATGGTTTGTTTTGACAAATTACAATAGATCTGCGATAGCTCTGAATATCTTCTTTTCCTGATTTGAAATTGTGAAATTAGTAAGTCTCGTTGTTCACCATCGTCCCTTAGGCATGGTAGGGTGATGGAATCCTTCCTAATCTTCATAATTCTCTTATGATTGGTTGCAAGATTGATATATCCTATTGTTTGCCATTGTTCATTGGGCATGGTTGGGTGATGGAATCACTTCCAAGATAGAATCACTTCCAATCCTCACAACTCTCATCCATTGAGACTAGGTTCATGAGGAGTTCAGAGATTCAATTATCTCTCTTTTCCAATTGGATAGGATAGGACTCCAATTCCATTTGGATTTCCTGAATCAAGTAAGGTACCATCCTAAGAAGCTACAAGTGGATCCTCAGCACCCTAGTTCCTTTTTAATTGATAATTTAAACCCTATTCATAATTACTCCTTTAAATTCAAATTTCTGCTTTAGTTCTTCATCTAGTTCTAGCTCTAGTTAAATTCAGAAGACACACAAGTTCAGTCCCTATGGATTCGACCTCGGTCTCACCGAAATTATTACTACATTGCGACCCTACACTTGGGGTTGTGAACAACAACCGGCGTGACGAATAACCCCATAAGTTGCTATGAAAGTAATAATTAAAAAAAAAAAATTAAAAAAATTAAAAGAAGAACAAGAAGAAGAAGAATAAGAAGAAGAAGAAGAAGAATAAGTACTAGAATGGCTGCTCAAAGCTAGCTTTATTCAACCAATACATTACACTAATTGGATTTCTAATATAATGCCTGTGATAAAGAAAAACGGAAAGTTATAGGCTTGTATCGACTTTAGAAATCTAAATCTAACAACAACAAAGGTTGAATATCCAATGCTAATTGTAGATCGGCTAGTAGATAGGGGAGGTTGGGTATAAAATCATGTCCTTCATGGATGGCCATTCAAAGTATAACCAAATCTATATCGTCATAGAAAATGTCCATAAGATAATATTTCGTTGACCGATGGCGATAAATACCTATTGTTGGGTAGTTATGCCTTTCTATGAACATTATATTCTATGACATGATTGGAAAGTTTATGGAGATCTATATCAATGACGTGGTGGTCAAGTCAATAGATTTTGATGATTATATGACATACTTAAAGATATCATTTGAATGCATGAGGTTACATAAGTTAAAGGTAAATCCTCTCAAATACATTTTTAGAGTTTTAGCTGAAAATTTCTTAGGTTTCCTAGTTCACTAGTGAGGAATTGAAATAGATGAAAATAAAGTCGGGGCCATTCTTAAAGCACAACTACCAAATAATAAAAAGGAACTCTATAAATTTATCGACCAAATTAACTTCTTTTGCTATTTCATCTGACAATTGGCTAGTAAAATTAGCACTTTTTCTCCACAGGTCAAATTGAAAACAAGAAAAGAATTTAGATGGCCAAAGGAACATTAGGTAGCCTTTGAATAAATCAAGAAGTACTTGACAAGGTTGTCGATGCTTATACCCCCACAGAAGGATTGATCATTCTAACTATATATTTCAACAACCGAAGAATCATTTGGAGTGTTACTTGCTCAAGAGAATGACGAATGCAAAGAGTGGGCAGTCTACTACCTCTCCAAGACTCTTCACTAGACCGAGCAACGATATTCCCTTATCAAAAAGTTATGATTATCTCTATATTTTGTTGAGACCAAACTTAGGCATTACTTGCTAACCAGGATGGTAATGTCATCACATCGACCGACCTCAAAAAATACATACTGACACGACACAATCCATCCTTAGAGAAACGATCGAAAAATTGATCATTACGCTCTCTAAATTTTGTTTCAAATGTATACCGCAAGGGGCTATTAAAGATTAGGTCTTGGAAAATTTTTTGGCCGACCACCCATTTAAGGATGATGATAAGCGAACTGATCGGTTGTCGGAAACACGTATCATTATAATTTCCCTAAAAGAGAAAAGGAAAGAGTATGCATTTTGATTAGATTTCAAGTGTATAAATAGTCAAGAAACATATGAAGCTTCGATAATTGGATTCAAAATGTTGATGGAACTTAAAGCAAGAATTGTTAAAATTATCAGGGATTTTCAATTGATGATTAACCAGCTAGTCGGATTGTATAAATGTTCGAGTTGGGGCATTAATGACTTATTACAAAATGACAGTCCAGTTAATATCAAATTTTACTGTAGTCCTAAAATATATTCCTGAGACCACAATGCTAATTCAAATGAAATAACACAAATAACAATAGGGCTTCAACTATCAAAAGGAATGACTAAGAGATTACTCACAATTCTGAAGATGTCACTCTCATTGGCTCAATAAAGAGTCATGAATTTGGAGATGGCTTCTCTTGAAGTCCCTCAAGATGATTGGTGGTCCAAAATCATCTGTCATCTAATTAGGCCAAGTAATAAGATTGACCAATTTATTTGAATGGTAGCCCTGCATTATCTCTCCTTGATGACAATCTTTACCAAATGTATAGTCTCATGTTGAAATATTTAAGAACAAATGAGGCAATGATTCTAATGGGAGAGGTTTATCAAGGCATTTGCAAAACTCACCAAGCAGAACAAAAAATATGGTGGATCATCCACTGACATGGCTATTACTGGCCGACAATATTAAAGGATTACATGAAATATGCAGAGGGATATCAAGCCTGCTAAAAGCATGGATCACTCCAACATGTATCGATTGTAAAACTTCATCTTATTGTTAAACCATGACATTTTTATGGTCAGGCTATAAACCTGATTGATAAGATATTAATTAATGTCCTTGTCTGACCAACATAACTTTATAAATGCCGCAATAATTATTTTATCAAGTGGGTCAAAGCTAAACCGATGAGAGGGGTGGTTCAGGTAGAAGTAATCAACTTTATAGAGGAATATATCATTCATAAGTTTAGAATTTCAAAGATCACTATGGTCGATAAGGGGGCAACATTTTCAGGTAGCTAGGTAAAAGCATTCGCTGATGCTTAAAAATTCAAGTTTCTTAATTCTACTCCATGCTATGCTCACGCCAACGACTAGGTTAAGTCGACCAACAAAATCCTGTAAAATATGCTAAACGCATGACAGATGATAATCCCGTTCTTGGAGTAGGACTCTATCAAAGGTTTTGTGGGCTTATCGAATGTGCTAGAGGACCGGTACTAGGATAACTCTGTTTACCTTAACATACGGGCATGATGTTGTTCTACCCATGGAGGTGAATGTATCATCTCTCTAAGTAGTTTTTCAGCATCAATTCACCCACAAGAATTTACTAAATCGATGATGATCAAATTAGAAGAACTATATTAGGTCAGGATTGTTGAGAAGTGGAGCCACATCTGGAGCCGCCCATGACCAGTCGAGTTGCACAGATTTCGTGTCGCAAGTCCTTTCGCAACTGGGATGCGAAAGGAGTTTTGCGGATTTCATGTCGCAAGTCCTTTCGCAACTGGGATGCGAAAGGAGTTTCGCGGATTTCGTGTCGCAAGTCCTTTCGCAACTGGGATGCGGAAAGGGAAGTTGTCAAAACTATAAATTGGGGTCCCTAGGGCTATTCTAGGTTAAGGTGAATATTATGAAATTATTCTAAGGTGTGGGCAAGGGATTTTCTCTGTACTTCCAAGGGAGAGGTTAGTATATTGCCTTGTAATCTTCGTTTCTCTTCATAGTGGAATTTTGCATCCGTGGTTTTTTATCCTAGTTTGGGGTTTTTCCACGTATATCTTGTCTTGTGGTTTGTTTTGGATTGCTTTGATATATTTTTAGTTTATATTTTTTCCTGTCTATCGTTTGTGGGTGAGGCCTTAGATTGGATCTAGGCTCATTGCGTTGTTGGCGTGCTGCGCAACAAGGATGTAGGCTTTGGATGCGTTAAAAGTTCATAAAATTTACAAAGTCAAGGTAGCAATAGGCATACAACAAGAAAGTGAAAGAAAAGTTGTTCGGTGAAGGCACACTAGTATAGAAAACCATACTCCCTATTGGTACTAAGAGCCATAAGTATGAAAAATGATTGCCGACTTGGAAATGACCATTCATTGTAAAATAAAAAAAGATATTACACAGAGGCGCCTACTTATTACAAGACCTGAACAGTCAAGAAAACAAGAGTGCTATCAATGGCCGTTATTTAAAGAAATGTGTCCCTATTTTATGGGAATTTGTGCAAAAACAAACTAAAACGACCGAGATATCGACCATAGAAAAGGTTTGCATGACAATAAAAATGAATAAAGTGTCTCAATGTGTTACTTGCAAACACAAGAAGACCGAATGACGTAACATCTCTTTACATTCTGTGAACACAAAGAGATGTGGTGGGGCATTAATTGTTTACACTTGACATGATGCAACCAGAACAAACGAGTGGGATGCCATCACATATCAACACACTTATACAAAAGTAAAGAAAGAAGATTAGTTGTGAAAGAAAAGAAGATCGTGAGAATTCCAAATATCATCTTTGAGAGACACATGGCTAGACACTCAAGAACGTACACATGACTGAAACCTTAAACCTAGTCGCCCTCCTTACGACACATGACAAGTGGGCATAAGGGATACTCATATATACAGGACGCCTGCAGAGCATATGTAACCTCTCAAAGATTGTGAAGCTGGGTATTAAGAGCAAGAAGCCATCCATAGATAGAAATACTATTAATTATAGTAGCATAGTGCTTGGAGAATTTTGAATCCTAGTAGAAGCACATCACGTTAAGGCTGTTAACCAATCAAAAGACCAAACCCAAAAATTAGGAAACTTTTATGCACAACCACCACCTCTCCAAATCTCTAAAAGCAATATAGAATGAAGAGCCGCATGCATCATGTCAATTTAAATAAACACAACTCCTTTCAAGTCAGTGTTACCTGTATTTCATTCCTTATGGACACATCTTAAATAAGCTTAGTTTAAACCTCTCCACTTATGTCTAGCACTGTGCTATAACAAGTCTAGATTGATTAAGTTAGTTTAGTTTAGTTTCCACTTTTGTCCAATGCATTGATGTAGTAAGCTAATTTAATATATGTTACATATACAAGACCTTGTTGTCGAATCCTCCAAATTCCCAAGTCCTTTCTTAGTGATTCTCTGGTCATATCCTACTGACCAATACCATGACCATTTGGGTTTCTCACGACCATCCAGGGTTAAAGACAATTAGGTCCACGACCGTTTCACAAGCCTTAATTATCGTTGGTAATTTATTCTACTTTCTTTTTATTTTTATATGTCGATTGTATTACATCTACATCTAGATTAATAAAATCGGCACGTAGCCTTCATTTTCTTGTTTTCTTTCTTTATTTTGTTTTTGTTGGTTAATGCAACCAAGCAATCATCACCGTGGCAAAAGTTATTGTCTTCAAGGAAAAAAGAATTCATACCAAGGACTAACTCTCCCCTTCACTCGTTTGATCACCTTTCCAATCTGTAGTTGAATAGGCAGTCCATCTTCACAAATCAAGTCTTAATCTATCGATATTGATTGCCTGGGTCACAAGGTGTTTGTGTTAAATATGATTCTATCATACCCCGTACATATATCATCGCACGTCTAATCAAAATCAGGTTATTCATTACAGTGACGGACACATGTCCGAATTGAATAGAACACTACTAACCACAGGGAGGCTAACATGTTGAACCTGGTGAAAAATGAAGGTCTGCTCATCAGATGGGCCACATGTCTGCACTGAATAAAGGCCATTCCTCATCTTTTTTGTCACCATTAATTTTCTGACATGTCTAGGCCCTGTTGATGTGTCAGCGGGCTCAAACTTTAGTCCAACATATGGTGTGGGCCATGGGCCCCACTGATGATCATCTCAATCTTGTAATCATTTCTCTCATACATGAGTTTGCGATGTGCCTGTACAAATAAGAATTCTCATCAGGGGTAAACTCTTGTCGAAGCTATCTTCCAATAAGCATAATTAGAATGGAATGTGAATCATCGCCATCGTCATGTAAGTGTTATCCCAGGATAAGCTATATGAATCTTCTTCTGCCATTTACATTAGGGGAAACGATCCTAATCATACAAATATCAAAGGCCACAATCAAAACAATAATGATCAATTAATCCTAATCATACAAAATTTTATGGGCCACAGTCAAAACAACTTGATCAAGCAATCCTAATCAATAAAACAATGTGTTTTCCATTCCATTTGTTACTGTTTCAATGGTCCTGTAGGTGCAATTTTTTTGAAAATGGTAAATTGACATTGGGTCCAACTGGTTGAACGGTCCTGATGATGTAAAGGTTGCCTCTCGATATGCAACCATATCAGATGAAAGCAAAGGTTGATTAGCAAACTAGGTAAAACAGTCGTGGGTCCTCACTATTGCTCCAGTGGTAGACTCTTGGGAGTTTCAACACCTCGTCAAGGGTTCACGGAGGTGTGTGTGTGTTTAAATAAACAAATTTAAAAATAAAAATAAAAATAAAAAAGTAAAACAAGTCGTGTGATGGAAGTAAATTTCCTCCAATGGTTTGTACGGAGCCCATGCAACAAATTAAAAGCTTTGTTGAGCCCACCTCACCATAGTGTTGTGGCCTATTGGAGCTTTGGATCAGGCCTGATTTTTTGGTTCCTTTAACAGAGCTGGTGCAAATGATGCATGGTGTCAATGTTACATCTGCAGCATTGTTGATGTAGAGTGGGTCATGGACAGTTTCATGGCCAAGATGGATCAGAAAAGGCTTGGCCGACAACAGAAGTGATCCGGACCGTCAAACCTTAAATCAGGTGTATCTCGCAATCCGGAATGAGTTATCAGATGTAAAATATGATTTTAAGGTAGAACGAACTACTTTAGCCATCCAACCCTGGAGATTTGCGAAATACCATCATATTGATGGTTATTTTCATATTTTAATTCCATTTTACTATAAATAGTAAGTTTTAGTTTGATATAACTCTTCATCTGTTTGACTTTAAAAGTTTCACCTCACGTGAAAAGTGCACAAATTACGAATTTTATATAATTTATTCTCTAGGAAGACAGTGATCCACCTTATCACATTCATCCCTGTATCAATTGTGAACCCTACAAAGGTTTTTGTCAGGAGCAGAGCCTCACCAAAGGTGAGGCCATCTTGACGCATTTATTTCATAAGTCATGGCTGAAAATGAAGCATATCTAATTCTCAGGTCAACCACATGAAACAGCAGCAATGGAATGCCCACTCTTAAAAACTCCCTGATGACCACCTTAATGCCTAATCGTATTTTTTATTTTCTATCCAACCTGTTGGTAATGTCGTACAAGCTTGAATAAAGGATAAAAACAAATATTAACTTGATCCAAAACTTTTATAGCCTTTAAGAAGTTTTTAATGGTCACTCACCACGTTTTCATATGGTGTGGTCCACTTGACATTTGGATCTGTTTCAATATTAGGTTTATGCTATAAAATGAACTGAAAAATGAATGGACGGCCTGGATATATTATATATACATCAAGGTGGCCCCATGGTTAGGCCTGCACCTTATCCTTTGTTACTGTGATATTTTCGGGGGCAAAGTGCCTGTAAGGAGAATCCGGATCCTCTCCTTATCATGAACAAGGATTTCCTGGCTGTTGGAATGTGATTGGTCCATGTTATTATTTATATCGATGTTGTCTGGTACATTAAATGTAGTTAGTGATGATGTGACCCACTCACATTGCAACAATTTTCTATTGGAATAAATTAAAAACACAAAAATATTAGGTTAATACAAAACTTTATGCCCCACGAGTAATTCAAGGGTGGATGTTCAATCTTATTATGTTCAATGGTGGATGTTCAATCTTATTATGTCTTGTATTGCTACAACTTGAGTTTTGAATATGCTTTATGTTTGGGTGGTCTCCCGACAGGATCCGGAGAAAAAAAGCAGATTAATAAGATAGATTTTTCACAAACTTCATGATGGCCCACCTAGCTTCTCAGCACAGGAAGGCAATCGGATTAGGTTGTTATAACCAACAACCCCGGATCTTCTACTTGCCACAAGCAATTTTATAAATGGTTTGAACGGTATTAAATAATGAGATTGAATATCCATGTGGGCCATATAAGTTTTGGATCAAATTAATATTTTTTTTTGTTTTCAGTTTATCCAAATAGAAATGACTTTAGGAACGGTTTGACCGGCATGTAAACATCACTTTGGATCAGGCTAATATTTTTGTGCTGACAGTTCATTCCAATAGATATGACCTTATGAACGGTCTAACGGCATGTAAACATCAAGGTGGACCAACAGAGGTTTTAACATTAGGTTATAGCTTACCCACTTTTTCCTGTCTTAACCATGATATGGCAAAATAAATGGATGGGATAGATTTCTCATAAACCCCTCCACTGGCCAATGGATGGTGGTTGGTGCTCTATGGGTCCTACCATGATGTATGTGTTTCATCCATGCCGTCCATCTATTTTTCTAGATCATTTTAATTTATGAGACCAAAAATTAGGTATATCCCAATCTCAAGTGGACCACATTACAGGAAATAATGTTGAATGAACGTCGACCATTAAAAACTTTTTGCGGGCCATAAAAGTTTTGGATCAAGATGATCTTTGTTTTTTTCCCTTCATCTAGGTCTTTATGACTTAATCAACAGATTGGATGTCAAATAAACAGTACAGTGGGCATTAGGAGGATTTTAATGGTAGATATCTAATCACTATTGTTTTCCTGTGGTGTGGTTCAACTGAGACTTATATCCCTCTCATTTTTGGGGTCAAGCATTAAAATGATCTTTAAAAATGGATGAACGGAATGGATGAAACACATACATCATGGTGGGTCCCACAGAGGACCGACCATCAGCCACGGGGCTAGTGGCAGGGGGAGTAGCCAATCCCGTTTCCGTATATTCTCAGTTCCCTCATTTGGGGCCTAACTCCGATTCAGAACGGGTCCGGCCCACGAACACTGTCCGCGTATGGGGTAGACCTGATATTAATATCAGACTCAGGGGCAGTTTGGGTAGTCCGAAAAAGGTCTTCTAATCCTTTTTCTGTTCGTCGGATTCGCAGGCGAGACAAAAAACCTTTCCACATCCATTTCTCGTCCCTGAAATCTCCCAAAGTCTCCCGATTTCTCGACCCCTTTTTCTCTCAAGGTACCTTAATCTCGATTTCGACTGTTTTTTAACCCTCTCTTTTGCATTTTCCCCATTTTTTTTCTTTTTGAAACGCGAATCTGGATGTGTTTCGTTTCTCGATTTGGAAATATCTTAATTTTAGTTGAGTTGTTATTTTCTTGTTTGCAGATCGATTGATATTTTGTGGGAAGGGGTTTGGTGAATGTTGTTTATTGATTTTGATTTTGGTTTGTCAGAGTTGGATTCCGGAATTGTCAAATAATTGCTATTTCTGAGAATTATCTGAGATGCCAGGTGCGTTTGGTTGCAGCAGATATCATGAAATTTCATGATTAATCAGTCTATTTGGTGCAAAATTTCATGACATTTAATGCAACCAAACACGCCCATAATCCGTGATTTGAAATGGTACCTTTGTGATGGATAGGATGGAGCTCTTTCTTTCCAACACAACACAAGGAAAACAAGGCCCCAGAGTGAAAAATTACTTTTCTTCAATCCTCCAGTGGTCATGAGCCAAATGCAATATAAATCAGTAATCAAGGATTCAGTATCCTAACAATCAATACGCATGTGCTGATGTTCATGATCTGAACCTTTCGTCTATTTGGCCCCATTGTGGATATAGGGTGTGCCTCGAAATCAGGTGATCTTAGCCACTGATTGGAGGAGTCTTGAGGATTACAAATGATCCGCTGGGAAAATGTCCAATCTACAATCAACATTCATGGGCAAAAAACATCCAGTCAATGGATTATTATTATTATTATTATTATTATTATTATTATTATTATTATTATTATTATTTGCATGGCATTTCTATGGTAGTTTACAATAGATGAACAGTGCGGATCTTGACATTCGGGCGACGCATATGGAAATGTAATTCTTGATAATTCATTTAGGTGTCGTTTGGCAGCTGGGAGTTTAAAAGTTATTAATGGATCTGTTTCCAGGAAACAAATTACCTAAGGATTGGATTTTGTGAGTCATGTCTGGCAACATGGAATTTAGTGCTGTAGAATCTAGAAGGTTGTTTGGATGTTGAGAAAGCATTGCTAGGAGTTCCTTCTATGGTCAATCCATGGTGGGTTATACAACAGATGAATGGCCTGGATTAGTACTAAGTCATGGGTTACACACGTCAGATAACTCCCCATTCAAAGAGAGAGAGAGAGAGAGAGAGAGAGAGAGAGAGAGAGAGAGAGAGAGAGAGGAGATGTGATCTTATTTTAGATTTTGGTCCAACTTGTTAGTTAAATCACAATGTGAGGGCAGAACTTAGCAAATTCTATTGTTCTACCAGTTGTTAGCAAAATGCTGCGGCATTTAATAATTAAAAAAAAAAAATCATTAAAATTTTTTTTTATGGCAATTAATAGAAAGAGATTGGTCATCATCCATTGATAGAAATTGAGTAGGTGGAAAAATTTAGTGGAGAGGAATCAATTTATACGGGACTACTTAAGGGGAAAAAATGATTTGGGAGAGAAGCAATGATATTCATCAAATAAATCATTATATATATATATATACAGGACTACTTAAGGGGAAAAAATGATTTGGGAGAGACAAGCAATGATATTCATCAAATAAATCATTTATATATATATATATATATAATTATATATATATATATATATATATATATATATATATATAGCCCAATGCTCAGCTATGCACCAGTTCTCACAAGTTCTCATGAGAACTCATCACACATGATGTGAGACCAAAATCTGAACTGTCCACGTGATGCAGCACCCCATGAAACTCCCAGGGCCCAACTTTTACCCTGATCCAAAATTTTGGTGGGCCATGGAAAAAGAAATCAGTTTCCTCCCTTGATTTGCATCTCTTTGCTATGGCCCACCAGAGTTTTGGATCTGGGTGAAAATTGGTTCCCGGGGGTTTCATGGGGTGCCGCATCACATGGACAGTTCGGATTTTCGGCCCATGACGCGTGTGCAAAGGTGCGCAGGTGAGCATGCCTCTATATAAATGCTCACCTGCACACCTTTGCACACGTGTCCTGGGCACAAAATCTGAACAGTCCACGTGATGTGGCACCCCTTGAAACCCTACGGGCCCAACTTTCAGCCCGATCCAAAACTCTAGTGGGCCATGGAAAAAGGAAACAATTTCCTCCCTTGATTTGCATCTCTCTTTGCCATAGCCTACCAGAGTTTTGGATCAGGCTGAAAGTTGGGCCTGTGGGGTTTCAAGGGGTGCCGCATCATATGGACCGTTTAGATTTTGTGCCCATGACACGTGTGCGAATGTGTCTGCAGGAGGGTAGGTGTGTGTGTATATATATATATATATATATATATATATATATATATATATATATATATATATATTATATATATATATGGGCATCCATGTAGCAGCTTTCACCCGTTTTTGTAGATGATTCTGTCTTGAATTGGTTTTTTGCATTGGGTATTGGATGTTCAAAACATAGCCGTAAAACTGAGACTCAACTCAAAACTTGGCCGAGACAACTTGACTTGACAAGATCTCAACCCGAGTTATTGGGAAACTCACCCTTAAGCCTTACATGGAAGAGACTCATTGAATCAGTTGTGTCACTCATGGAGGCTTGAACCAGGTCACTTGGGTTGATGCAGAGGTTCAAACCTAGGACCATAGTCACGGATGACAATATTTTATGTGTTGGTACCATACCATGTATTGCACCCTTGGATACAAAAAATTGGGAGAAACATCAAGAAATATTGCATGTATTGCAGTTTGAGGGGAACATTAGAAAAACTTCTGGAAAATGACGGAATTTATCAATGAAATTTCTGGAGATGTTAAAAGTCATGATTACCCACTTTTTACTCAAAACATTATAAAAACTATGCATAATAGTTTTCCATTGTTTATGCGACAGCTATTCATTGTCGGACAAACAACTAAGACTCATATCCACATGAAGTTATGAGGTGGCTCCAAGTTGTCGTCCCTTTCTCAATTGGGCAGCCGGCCCGTAATGCTACTCCACATAATTGCAGTACTCTATGTAGCTCATGAGCTGATTATACCGAGCCTGACATATCTCTCAGCTACTTATTTTCACCAAACTCAATTGTTTACCCATCGATTGATTGTGAGCAGTAACCATCACCCTCACTAGCACCAGTTGCGCTTGTGGCTGACTGGCTGGTCACCTTCCCCACCTATACGCATGTCCTGGATACCTCTTCCCATAAGCATATCTTTGTTCTGATCTATAGCATAGATTTTAAGTACCAATTTCATAATGCAACTCACTTGGGATCGAAACTGGTACGGCTTGCCTTGACTTGGTCTGACTTGGTCCCATTTCGTTCATATGACTTGGGCGATACCAAGTCATGTCGGACGATATTTAAAACCATGATCTGTAAGCGTAGTTCTGACCATATCCATAGTTGGATGACTGCAAATGAGTGTCATAGCCATTGGAGTGGTGCATCCCATAGCCATATAATGCAGCATGGAAGTGGAGCACCTCCACTCATTGCCGACATTTATAGGCTCCATGCAATAGCCTCCTCATTGCCTTTTTATTATCTCCTATAACATGAGAACTACATGTTCATAAATGTATATTTTCCACACAAATTGCAATTATAAAGGGCGAAAATGCAAGAATTTGAATTCCCCCAATATCTTCCATTTTCCACCTTCAAATCCGAAATTTGTTGCCTCAATTACATAGCAATTCATGAAACTCATGTATATATCAATTTGTACTTGTTTTCTCCCTAATCTGTTGGAAAAATGAACTAAAACAACTGAAATAAAAATAAATAAATTCACAGATTAGTTTTTTTTTTTTAACTTGATTTTGCTCTCAAATCGCAGTTTCTACACCAAAATTGTGTTTCAGTGCTAAACAACTCAGGTGGAGTTGCCAAAACACACGTAGGAACGAATTTCCCCAAAAAATCTAAGCTAAAATGGAACTTTTTAACTTTTGAATTTTTGTTGATTTTTCAGCGGTATATATACTGATATCACTCAATACTTGTGATATTTCACAAGTATCAATTGATACTGTGTAATCTTATAGTGTTGCTTTGCCGATATATAGTGATAATGATATCGATAATGTCATGATATATCAGTATATATTGACCATTGTAGTCAATACAATGCATTTTTATGTTACACACCCATAATATTGTATCAACACCATGTTGATATTGATAATATCAGATAATTTTGTAGATGCATTGATCACTAACTGATGCAAGTAGCTAAACCACCAAATCATCAACATGTTGCTTGCCTACTTGTTGAAGTATTTTGATTTAGAAATGCCTAACTCCATCCCAGTGGACCACTATGGTATTCTCCGTTGAGTGCATACAATCAAAATGGCATGCTTATATGACACCCAAGCCGCTGAATAGATAGCCCCACATTGAAAATCAGTGGATGCAGATGACAACCGATCCATTCATCAGGTGGCCACATGTGTAAATTGAGTAAATCAATTGTCCATCCATTGTTTTCTACATTGTGACCCACCTGATGAATGGATCTGCCTGATTTTTGCTACCAATTATCTTCAAGTTGGGGCCTACTTCTTCCATGGCTTGAATTTTTGTATACGTGTGGCGCTTTGATGTATAAGCTCAATAGATGGTAACTTAATGGTCTATTAAGATGTCAATGTGAACATTCCTCATTTTACATAATTTAACTATTTACGACTGTTAAATATTTTGTTAGTCATTATACACCCAGTAAAGTCTGAAGACTCTATGATCAACCTAACCCAGCTGGAAATGATGTTGAGTTTTTGTGTTTCTAGGAGTATTTGTAGAAATAGAAATTCAGATTTAAGTCCACTTTATCCTTGGTTGAAGTGCAACTTTTGGATGACTATTTTTTTCTTGTTCTTCCTTCTTCTTTTATTCTTTTTTTGGTTTTTTTCTCAATAATATTTCAGTATTGTATTTTTTTAAAAATCATTGTTTTTCCTCATGCGTACTAAGTTTACAGGTTTGAAGTTTTTTTGTAAGAAATGCTTTCTATAAATCATGATTTTTTTCCCTGAAATCATGATATTGTTGCATTTGGTGCTGGGTTTTTGGCTGTTCTTGTTCCACTAGTTTCCTTTGGGTCCATTTGGATCTTTGCCTCTTTCCACTAGTGATATGGATGCTTTGCAATTCATATCGTTAGCATCGGAAAGGTAGGTATAGTGATTTGCAGTGCAAAGCACCTTTTCTGGATTCAAAGCCAAACAACATTCACCACCCACGATGCAAAGAGGAGCAGATGCTGTCCATTAAGCATGGATTTCTAATTGTGGTGGTTTGTCAAAAAAGAAAATGCACCCTTATTATTTTTGGCTTTCGTTTTGATCTGTAATGGTAATTTATTGACAAAAACAAGCAAAGAGGATGTGGTCCAGCTGTGTTTTCATTGCCTGTATCCTTAGGCATTTTTTCTGCTCTACGCGCAAGCGCATTGAACACATTCAGTTTTTTAAATAGGAGGAAATGCCAAGTTGATGATGTTTCCTAGCATTCAAAATGTGGAAGTAACCCTTAAATTGCTTGCGTTCCTTTCAGGTCCAAATTTTTTCAGAAGTCTTTCAGGTCCAACTTGAAAGTAACATAATTACAATTTGAAGCCTAAACCTCGTAATGAATGATGAGGAAATAGCTATTTGGTTATTTGCACTTTATTAGACAAATGATGGCAATTTAATTCGATAGGGTATCCAAATGCACCCTAGGACTCCATTATCTCCAGTCATTCGTAGTTTGATCCAGTATAGTTGAAGATAATAGATCCACTGTCCAATATATTGTCTGGAATATCTGTTGCAGGTTTTTTGTAATATATTGAGAGTGCTTCGACTGTCTTGGTCCGATTGGAGTATTTCGATGTATTCTAAGAAATTGTTGAGAAGTTCTCTCATTTTTGTTTTCTTTGTCATAGCAGGTCTATTTGACAATTACTAAGGGTGTTTCAGTCATTTAAGGAGGCATTTATTCAAAATATGAGGTAAGTCATGCCGTTTACTGGAAAAAAAAAAAAAAAAAAGTTTTTCTATAATTCTACTGATTTTGCTCCGAGTCCAAATCCTTTTGCAATTTTTTTTAATATATAAATTTTATTGCGACTGTTACGGTCACCATACGTATGCCTGTTAAGCATTGCTTCTTTAGCTGCTTTTGGACAGATCATGGACATGAACAGAATAGTTTGCACTTATTATTATCGCCTAACTAGGATTTGTGATATCTGAAAAACTTATTCGTCGTGTTTGGATGTTTTGATGGATAGATGGTTTGGTCATAAATTGTTTAGTTGTGTTCACTTTTAATTTTGGTTTTCTACAATATTCAAATGGTTGTGGAATATGATTTGACTCATTAAATGGTCATAGACTCATAATCATGATTTAATTCAATTGGATGATTTTACTTTACGGTTAATTCCTTTTAATGGTTGTGTAGCAATTGAATCATTTAGGGCCCATTTGGATACCACCAAATAAGTCACTTTTTCTACTTACAGCAGTAGATAAGTTACTTATTTGAGATAAGTAAATTTGGTTTATGATCGATATAAGTAACTTTTTTATTTAAATTTACTTAATCATTAATAAGTTGAAATCAAGATGAGCTTCTTGAGGCATAAGTAGTTTATCTTAAGTTAGTTACGATCCAAACGCCTCCTTAGGGTCCATTTGGTGTGCATCATAGTGTTATGCACATGGGTATAATGCTTTCCACATATACTATTTTGCATTTGGTTCACTAGTTGACAATGCAAATAATTAAATTATCTCGATATCACTATTTCCGTATGTTTTTTGCCACTTTAAATGAGGGGTCATCAGCATAGCTTGATTCCGAGTAATTTGCAGAATCCAGCTATTTCGACAAGAGGGGTTTTAGGATGAGTTGCATTGTCACGTGTCAGGAAGAAACTTGCATTTAAACGACACCGTCCTTTAGGTGCACGCCTCGTTTTAACCATGAATCCCAACAATCAAGACCATAAAAAATTAAGGTGGCCCACACCATGTGAAACAGTTAGCATTGGGACGCCTAACATTAGTTGTGTTTAGTGCCATGTAAGTACTTGTATGTCATCCGGTCCATTCATTTTATGATCCCTACCAGGATGAAGGGACTTCCAAAAAAATAGGCCATTCAAGAATTAAGGTGGGCCCCACTACGTCAATGTAGATGTTTTACGAAGGATTTTAAACTATTTCCTATGGTTTGGCCTACATGAATTTTGGATCAATCTGATTTTTGGATCGGGGCCAAATATGTTGTGGCCATTGTTTGGAGTATCCCCGATATTATCTGTATCTCCAGCTCGTCGATATCGATAACACTGTAGACTCAAAAATTTCAGATATTGGTGATATATCACTAAGTATCGCCGGTGTATCGATATCACTAATATTTTCAACTGTGTAAATTCCAGGTGTCTTGCATCACCAATGTATCGATATTGCCATTATTTTTGTCTATGTAAATTTTTAGTGTTGCTTGTATCGGCAATGTATCAATGATATTTTGATTATATCACCAATGTATTAATAGTACCAAAAATTTGTTTATTAAAAAAAAATCATTTCAATTTTTTTTTATAGGTGCATGGTTGTATATAGTATTCAAGTTTTCGACGATATCACGATATTATCGGTATCGCAATATGGGCGATATCGAGACCACAATCTTTCGTTTCCTTTCCAGTTGTTGACGATCGACAATGTTGACAAATCGCATACGCAACCACATATTTTTTTTTAATTTTGAAAAATTGAAAAATAAGGGAATTAAAAAAAAGGTTTAAAAAAAAAAGGAGAAAAGAAATTAATGTAGAGAAAGAATGTTAGAGAGAGAATGGGAGATTAGAGAAATAGACTGTTAAATGTGTGTGTGTGTGTGTGTGTGAGAGAGAGAGAGAGAGAGAGAGAGAGAGAGAGAGAGAGAGAGAGAGAGAGAGAGAGAGAGAGAGAGAAGAATGTATATATCTAGATTCTAGAATCTAGAGAATGATTGTGTTGAAGAGAGTGAGTGTAGAGAGAAAGAATGTAATGTAAGAGAAATAGAATGAGAGTGAATGTAGAGAGAGAAATGTAGAATGAGAGTGCTTATTCTTGAATATTGAATCTTTGATTTGATCTCTATAAACTTCTATTCTTGATTGATCTTTGTAGAGGATTTGTAGAGATTAGGATTTAGACTTGGAAGTTGGAACTTGAAAGTAGGAATGTAAGAGAGAGATTATAAGGATTGAGTAAAAGAGAGTAAGAGAGTGTTTGGAATGATTCAATGTTGCAAATGGAGGGGATTTGAGTGCCGTTTTATAAGAAAAAAGTGGAAATTTTGCAAAAAAAAAAAAAAAAAATTAAAGTGCCAACGGTTAGATTTCTAACCGTTAGGCAAATATGCAATTGCATACATCATTTATGCAATCTCATATTATCGCATATGCATGCTGATTGATGTCATATGGGATCTGTTGATGCATGTGCACTTATGCGATCGCATATGACAACACTAGTTATCGATATTCTGAAATATCTGATGGATGTTTGGATGGAAGGTTGGATGGTTGGACTTGTTTCTTACGACAAAACATGCTTTTAAGCCCCCATTAATGGAAACTTACAATGTAAGCATTCTTTTTGCAGATTTTTTATTCTTAAATATGTGTATTTTAGCATCTCTCGAAGTTTCACTAAAAAATTCCACCATTTTCCCATTGCTTCCCCACATTTCCGATTATCAGCAATATCGATATTGTTTATGTATCCCCAGCCAGTGGAGCTTGTAGCGATACTGATATTTTAAACACTGGTTGTGGCACACTTGATGAATGGTTTGGATCTTATGCAAATATGCCATTCCCCATGTTGGCAGTGGGCAACCCTCACTCAACATGCCTACCTTAGCCTCATTGTTTCTGACTTTTTAAAAAAGGAAAGGAGTTGAGAACTTAAGCGGGCAGTTTATTATGGTGGTTAATGCATGCGCACTTAAAAATTTGTCAAGCTGTGATGCTTTTAAGACAATCTAAACCATCCAAATTGTTGAATTAAGTATGGATTGAGCACAAAGGAACAAATATTGTTGAATTAAGTATGGATTGAGCACAAGGAACAAATATTGTTGAATTAAGTATGGATTGAGAACAAAGGAACAATTGCACTTATCGCTCGCACGTAATGATTTGAGATAGTATCCAGTATTTCATGCTTTGCATTATCCTCACATTCTTATTTGGATAAGTAGTTGCACTACCAAACATGTCCATTTTCATCATATTATGTCGACCAAATGGACCCTTAATTGGAAGTGATTCACTGGTTCATTGGAACATTTGAGTCGATGTGAGTTTCAGGGAGTGGTGTCTAAGTATCTAATGTATGCAATAAATTTAAAATTAGCTATATTTTCATGTTAAATTCGTTGGATTGCTAAAAATAATAATTTAAGAGCAGGTATGTGTATGTATCATGTATGATATAATATACATAAAGAAATTTACTAAGAGGCAATAATTTTGTGTCCTACCATCTAATAATATCCTAATAGTGCTAATAAAATATTGATATCCTAATACAGTAGGGCTCAAGTATGCTGGGCGAGAAACTGGCCTGATTGACTACTTTGCTCAAAAGTCTAGGCCCAAGCCAAACCCACAGGCCTAAACACCAATCAAGACCTGGCCTTAAGTGGGCTGGACTCAGGCGGGCCTGCCAAGCCCAACATAGACATCATGTTGTATCATGACAAACATGCGTAACTCAATTCCACTTTTTGGGAAGTTTAAAAATCTTTGAGATGCGGCCATAATTTATTATAGATTTCTTGCTTGTAGTCCCCTCCATTTTTATTGTATTTGGAAATAACCCCTCATGTGTATTTTTAAATAACACCCTATTAACCCTATTTCTATTAACACCCTTGATTTAGCATTCCGTCATGTTCTGTGACAGAATAGCATAACACGGTTAAATTTCAGCCATTAATGTTTCATAAGAAAGTTTTGCCCTTCTCACGAAAGACAAGCTTGCCAACAGTGATCATTTTCTAGGGAGCCACCAAAATATCTGAACTTGCATACTATAGATGCTAACCGTTGTTTTAAATAGCGAATAGCGTGTAGTGTAGCATTCATCCCTCTGAAGCGTGAGGCATATGCTGCATAGCGTGTAGTGTAAACTACATGCTACTTCTAGATTTTTAATCATGGTTGTTCTTGGTTGCACTAATTCCATGATATTCACCAAATTAGACTGATTAATAATGAAATTTAACAAATTTTCATGATATTTGGTGCAAGCAAATGCAATTTAAAGTAATAGGAAAGGATAATCATTAAGTATAAAGTTAAAGAAAGGGCAACAAAACTGATTTAATACCATTACTTATATTATTTTTACTCAAAGAATTAAATAATGAAAATAGAAAATGTAACAAATCATTGAAAATATTATTGATTTTAATGTTGTAATGAAAATAATTTGTAATGTGAGGTATGTAGCGTGTAGCATATGCAAATTATCATGTAGTGTAGGCTACACGCGACTTAAGAGTTATTTTCATAAGCTATGTAGCATTAAGGCTAAGCTACGCTATGTAGCGTAAGCTACACGCTACATGGCAAAACTATTACTGCTAACAGATGATTGGAACGTGCATCCTAAGAGCAACAGCAAATGATCAAAACCACTCATCCAAAGGGTGCTAGCAGATGATCATAACCGCTCCACCAAAAGGTGGCATCACATGATTGAAATCACTCATCCAGTTGAGGCCCATGGTTCAATTATCCAGACCATTGGTCCCTTGTTTCCCACATTGAACATGAACCGGAAAAAAAAATAATAATAATAAAAAATAAAAATCAATCCAATCTGCTCAATGGGCCACCACATGATCAAGTCTACTCATCCAATAGGATGTATTAGTTTTTAAGACATCTCCATCAACAATGGGGCACATCCGATCAACAGTTCCGGTCTCGAAACCATGGGGACCACAGGGTCCTTTGTGCATCAGGAAGTAAATGGTGTCCTAATGCTCTCAAATTTGGCACCCAGGGCGTGTGCTAGCAGAAGAACCTTTTTCACCGCTCTAAACCTACCATGTAATTGCAAATTCCAACCACCACCAGTCATGTAAAACCACCAGAATCCAATGATGTCATTCAGGATGCCGGTGGGTCAGCAATGGTGGTAGGAATTTAAGGTGAAGTCAGCCATGATTAATGGCCATTTCCTTTCTCCATAGCTATTTTACTGAGCTCGGTACTTGTGCTTATAAAATGATTCAGTCACACAGAGCCTTAGTTTGGTTATTACACCAAAATTTTGCTATTTATATGATTTTGTTTGCTTAGGGTCTCTATTTTGGCCATTTCTTGATGGAATTTTGGCCTTATATTGGATTTTGTTATGGATTAATTATCTGGTCTGGACGGTCTGGTGCATTAGGATGTGGAACTTTCCTGATGCACCCATTATGTAGAAGTGGTGGAAATGGTTCCATGATCCAGACCATTGATCTAATGGCTCAACTGAGAATGGGGGTGCCCCAAAAATCTTCCAGATAGGAAATTCCTAGCCTCCCAATCTTCTGTCATTTCCCAGGCCACTGCTGCATTTTTTTTCCTTCTTCTTATCCATCTATTTGTAGTCCCCTGAGCAAAGGGTTGGGCTCTTCCAGTATGGAAGTTTATTTTTTTTTGAAATCCACCATCTATCATGGAGCCCATGAGAGCAATGATCTGGATCATCAAACCATATACCCACTCATATGTAATGTGTGCATCAGGACACATCATGTCATTTTGCATTAGTACCTCTCAATTCCTCTTTTTATGACCTATTGTATTTTATTTTTTTTATCACAATGATTATCCTATTTTCTCATAATTGTTGAGTATCAGGGGCCATGTGAGATGGAATGAGGCTAACTTGAATGAAATTGAAGCTAATAAACCTGTAAGGCAGAAAATCACCGAGCCTAAAACACCATACCACCGCATGACTGATGGAGATGGTAAATTAATGCAGCCATGTATTACTGCCTATATAACCATATTATTGTCATGAAAATATATGGAATGGTCACAAACAGTGTTAACTGGATACAATGATTTTTGTAGGTTCGATATCACCAATACGAAATTTTGATAACTGCATGGGAAATGCTGAACATGCAGACGCAATTCGAAGTGCTTTGAATGATGTAGCGTCATCAAGTGTTATTTGTCCCCCGAAGAGCGAGGGTTGGGCATCTGAAGATGAGGCGGATGCAATGGAGCAAGATGATGAAGGTTGTTAGCTTCACCTAATTGTCATATTTGACCTACATGCTTATAACCGTGCTTGATGCATCTGATGATATCATGGTTTGCTTACTCTGCAAATCGCTCTGTGGCTGATATTCTCAATCTCTAAATTTTATGCTTCCTACAGAGTTCATCCATTATTGCTGCTGTACTGTTAAGGTCCATGTTCATCTGAAAATGTAGTTGATTGTGCTATGACATGCCATATATCGAGGTTTGCTGATCCTAGACATGTATGTGAGGCAGTCCATCTGCATTTGACCACATGGGCCTATGTGGTACACTCGTGCAAGACTCAAGATATTCATCAGGTGGGTCCCACCATGTCAACGCCCTGGCTCAAAAAAAAAAAAAAATGTTAGAAATAAATGGACTGCTGAGAAACTCAGCAAAGCTCCATCTATCCATCCTTTTATGTAAGAAACTGTGACCCTGCTGATCAGTGATGGATAGGCAGGACTTTTGAGCTAGGGCATCTACAGGGTGGAATCCACCTGATGGACAGCTTTTGCACACATGAGCATTATTGGTGCATGTGATGACATGTAGAGGGGTTGCCTTATACACAGGTGTGATTAGCAAACCTCAACAAATAATACTAGGTCATGACTAAAAATCCTTCTTTTTTTCATTCGCAGAAAGAAACTGCACTTGTACTAAATGTGGAAAGGTTGAAAAGGTGGAACCCGCCTTTTACCATATTAAGATCGCTCATGGAGCAAGCACTGCTTAAATAGATGAGAGGATGGAGAGAGGATCTAAGCACCGCTCTTTATTTGTTAGATCTCAGTTGCCTTTTCTTGTTCGTTGCATTGTGGATTTCTGCTACTCGGATCTGCAACCTTAAATATCCGTACCGTCCTAGGAATCAAATTTTTTTCTTGGGGAGTGATAAATGGGAAGGGTTTCATTTCCCACTGTCTACAACAAAAGTTTCATTGGAAAAAGAAAGGAAAAAGAAAGGAAAAAGAAGAAGAAGAAACAAACAAAATAACAAATTGAGCTCTATTCTCTCTATTAAAAACCTTGAATCTAACCTATCTTGTATCTTCCAGTGGTGAAAAATCTATGGATCTGACTCTTTGGTTATTTACCTCCAATCAGTCAATCCATGCTTTGCTTCACACGGAATTGAAAATTCTAATTTATGCACAACTCAAAAACCCTCGTGAGTAGAATGAATTATTCAACTTCTTATCGAGTTTCTAACTCTTGGGGCTGTTTGGATTGGTAGAAAACTCTGGAAAACCATGGAAATGGAATCATTTCCTCAGATGTGATGTTTTCCTCTGTTCGCATAAACAAAAAATGGGTGTTGAAATTGATTCCATTTCCATGGCTTTCCCCCCAGAAAAATGTTAAATCTAAATTTATAAGATTACAAGAGACAGCTCTCACTGTTTGACCCTTAGCATTTCCATGTAAACCACGTGTTCTAAACGAACAGGTTCTCCTGACAAGTCTGAGGGCAACAACTGCTACCTTCTGCTCTGAAAGCTAGTAAAAATTGGAGTATGGGGCCCCTCTATCAATGATCAGCCATGCAAATAA
>JAJHSJ010002712.1:0-54137 GCA_021015155.1 Magnolia officinalis | reverse complement strand
TTCTTCTAAGTCTAAGGGAGATTTACCTAAGTTTAATTTCTAAATTCAAACACCCCAACTTGAGACATTCAAGGCTTGTATAAGATCATTTCTCAAGGCCAAGTTTGTCCAAACTATGCTCTGATACCATCTGTAACGCCCCGAGTTTTTAGGACTTGAGTACACGACCCGTTTCCTAAAAACTCGAGTGTTAACCTTAAAGAGCCAAAGTCTATATATATTTTTTTCTTTCATCAGAGTAAGCAGATGAGCGTAGAATGGACAAATTATGCGTAATGGAAAATTTTATTTACATTTGAAATATATAAGAAGCTGCCCATAATGACTTATACAAACCACTGCCCCCATTCTCATAATTACAAAATGAAATAATGTTACATTGAAATAAAGTAAATTACAACACTCTTGAGATGTGAAATCCTGTAGCAACCCTATGAACGACATCAACTTGTTCTACACTTGCATCAACCGTTATGGTTTGATAGCGTCAATGACTATCACAGTGAGGACCACCCTCTAAGATTACGCACTTATCATTCATAATCCAATATAGATCACAAGTCATGAAGTAAGATACACTAAATAGGGCATTTCTTGGCCATACTCATACTTAAGATAATCAAACCAAACAACAGAGTTTCATCATAAGCAAATATCATGACAGTCGCAATACAAGGAAACATGATCAGATATCCAAACAAATCAAATGTATGATTTTCTATTGTGCCTGAAATCACGTTGTATGTGAACTCCGCAAGATGGCTAGAAAATCGATAAGCGAACTTCGGCTCCACCCGGAAATCATGGTACAAGTGGAATTCGCAAGGCGAATACAAAATCACCCTTTAAACTCCCACTTCATCTGGAGATCATGTCATACGTGAACTCCGCAAGATGGCTAGAAAATCGCTAAGCGAATTTCGGCTCCACCCGAAAATCAGGGTACGACTGACGCTGCAGATGAAGAGACAATCAACATACAAACTCTAGACCATCTGGAAATCATGTCGTACGTGAACTCCGCAAGCTGGCTAGAAAATCGCTAAGCGAACTTCAACTCCACCCGAAAATCATGGTACGACTGAACTCCGCAAGATGGCTAGGAAACAACGGATGTGTAAATGTAACCAATAAGCCACAAAGGGCACCAATGACACATCCAAGCCACAAAGGGCAAATGTGGACCGCAAGATCATAAGTCCAAGGTAAGTTTCATTCAGTTCATCATTCAAGCACAAGTGGTAGCATATAAATAAATTAATACGTATACAATAAAGGATAACATGTTATCATCGAGCCATTCATGCATATTGCAATTTAAAAGAAACGTTTATCTTCCAACACATGAATTAACTATACCACAAGTTAGCATATTCTATAGTAAAGTAAGAAACTCAGTTAAGGGAATCATGCCATCATCTATATCTAGATTGATGAAATCAAGTGGGAAGCTCAAAGGGTGAGTCCTCACCTTAGAGAGTAGATTTATTTCTTGTTTGGTTGGAGATCATTAAAGGACTCAAAATACTCGATGAACCTAAAATATCACCTGTCAACGGTTAGAGTAGAATGGATTCAAATATGCCTAAATAATTAAGGTTCCTAATGTGTATCCGGGTTAGATTCAAGTTGGCACAACTAGACAAGCTAAAGCGTAATTTAAATCTAAGAAAATGTGTAATCTCAAATCCTAGATTAGTCACTAATTGGTTATAATGAACATTCTAGAAAGAGTAGAGCTTGCTTACCGAAAGTCCAAGTCATCTTGGATCTAGACTGGCTCGAAACGGTTTATCCTTCTCAATGAAAATGACCACACTCCTTTCATCCTTTCTTCACTTTCTTCTTTCTCTCACTCCCTCTCTCTCTCTCTCTCTCTCTCTCTCTCTCTCTCTCTCTCTCTCTCTCTCTCTTTTTCCTCTCTCTTTTTTTTTTTCCTTGCTGAAACCCTAACTAACCTAGATCAGATCCATGCCTAGCTCAACCAAGTTAGACTCGATCCCAACTGAGTCGATTCGATTCCAACTGGACAGCAGCCCCAAGCTGCCTTCTCACCCTCTTTTCATTTTTTTTTCCTTTATTCCTTTTCTTCCTCCCTTTCTTTTCGTCTTGTTGGGACGTCCAGCAAGATCCTGGACCAAAGTTGAGGCTGAGTCACGTTGGACTCGGCAGAGACAGACTGGTGCAACAGTCACCACCGATTCTCCTCTCCCCCTCTCATTTTCTTTTCTCTTTCTCCTTACTTTCTTTTCTTCCTCTCTTCTTCTCTCTATTCATTTTTTTTTCTGCTGCAACTCCAACAAAAAAGCTGGCTAGCAACACCAACTCGAGCAGCAGCAATGGTAACAGTCAGCAACAGTAGCGGCAACAACCTCTTCTTCTTCTCTCCCTCTCTCCTTCACTCTACCTTCCCCTCTTACCTTTCTCCCTTTCTTTCTTCCTCTTCCTCCGCTCGATCAGCAGCGACCCAACTAGGTCGGGCAGCAACTTGGTGCAGCCGCACCACTCACGATCTCCTCTCTCTCTTCTTCTTCTTCTCCTCCTCTTCCTTTCTCTTTCTTCCTGCTTCCGTTTCCTCACTCCATTTTTCTTCTCTTTCATTCCTTTCCTCCCTGCATCACCCAGAACGTAGCCAGTAGTGGTTCCGTGACCAATGGTTGCCGAGGAAGACGATGGGGCTCTAATGGTGTCTTTTAGATGGTGATGTTTTTCTTCGATCCGGCTTTTATGGATGGTCTAGACAGACCCTACGAAGTTTCTGAATGCGTTGGAATGGAGGTTAGAAAAACTTCGGGCGGTGGGTTTTGGTGGAGAAGGAAACGGCTAGGAGAGCTGGTTTTTGGTTACTGGTTTTTCTACCCAACCCTAGCCTTTGCAAATAGTATGGATAGCTGAGATAACCCTCTAAGGGATGACCAGGATTGAGGGAGGATGTTTGACGATGATTGTGGAGTTGGCAAGAAGAAAAAGAGTTTCCATTTTAGGAAACATCGTGTTTTCAGGACCTGTTTGCAACGAAGATAGTGCCCACGCATGTGCACCCCAACGTGCAAGATGAGCTGGGTTTTGGTGAGGCCCAAGCCTTGAACACGATGGACGGTCTGGATTGTCCATACGAATGATGACGATGGGCCACAGACGTCCCAAACGGACGCCCATCCGTTGGTTGGCGCAAACAGAGAGGGAGAGAAAAACTCCCTGTTTTAGGGAAGCACGGGTCAGGTCGTGCTGACCGGTCAGGGTTGTTTGGTGCACGGTGGGCTTGCACCAGCTGTGTACATGTACCCCATTAGCTGGGGTCCACCATGATGTTTTTACTAAATCCACACCGTCCATTCGATTTGGTGGACCCAACCACATCCCTTTACCAAAGGTGCGACAAATCCAAGGTCTAGGCGGGGCCCACAACTTGATTCGTGATCCTAATGGTGGTGTTCCATCAATTTAACGGTTGGATGATTCCGAAATTGAACGTTAATGGTTAAAAGATCCTAATGGGTCTTTTCATTATATATTAATAACCAATTACTAATATTAATATTAATCTTATTACTAATACCATCTACTCATATCATTGCTTTATATTAATAAAATCACATTAATACAAGTAATAATGTATTTTGGTATGTATAATCTATATTATCCCAGATCGTTAATATACATTAATTACATGGATATTAGTGAGAAGAAGCCAAGATTAATATATATTATTTCTGTATTATTTGTATAGTTATATATGTTTTAATTATATATATATATAATATATATATATATATATATATATAATATATATATATATATATATATATATTATATATATATATATATATATAAAAATATTAAATCGTGTGAAATATGTTTTTTATTATATATTTTATTAATTCACGTAATATAGAATTTGTGTTTGTAATTTATATAAATGATGCTACAAGTGTAAGTGTATAGATATAATATGGATTAAAATTTTATATCATTTTAATATGAGATTTTAAATCCGTATAAAGTATATAAATAATATTTCACAGTGTATATAGTTATGTTGTATTATAGTATTTATTTTAAATGATAATTAAATAGTTAGATCACATAATACACATATATAATGAGTTATGCATATTACAGTGATTGAAATCCTAACATAGGTACCCCCTCACATTCTAGTGGTGTTTTGTTCTCTATTCAAGTATGTAGCTGATAAACAGCGGACCTCATAGTCACGGCTTCTAGTTTAAGGTGTAAGGTTATATCCTATCTATTTAAAGAGAATGAATTCTTAAAGATAGGCTTCTTAGTTGATGTGAAGGTCCATTTTGAAAGTAGATGGCTGGATTGCATGATTTGTCGATCAAGGAGATTTAAAAACCTAAAAATAAACCTTTCTTGTGATGTGATGGTCCATGTTTAAAGATAATGGATGGATGACCAGACCTAAGGATGGGGATCCTTTTGATGGTCAAATTTGGGTTAGATCGAAAGCGAACATCTAGATGAATTCGATTTATGTTTGTATTAGACTTAATAGACATGGTAACACCCGAGTACTGAAAAGTACGGGGTGTTACAGATTAAGGTCATGGGAATGATTAAGGGCCTCAGGAGTGATTACGGGCTAATTTAGAGTTACAAGAGCATTTACGTTCTAAAAGTAGGTGGTACTTGGTTGACATCATCCTCGGAGTCCTTATAGCCTTTACATGATTAATCTCACATATTTTTTATTTTTATGACGGATAGGATCCGTTGTAAATTTGTGACGGATATTAATCCGTCGCAGATCCATCACAAACTTTTGACGGTTCACATCCGTTGTTTCATTTTTACTACGTGCAAATATCGACGGACCAAAATGGTCGTTAATTTGATTTTGCAACGGACATGTTCCATGTATATTGTATGATTATAGGAAATCACAGCTAATCCTATATTGGACATAGAATATATGATTTTGGGCTAGAACGAGCTACTTTAGCCAACTAACCCCGCTACGCCGTGTTACCCAAGCCGGATTTGTGAAATTACGTCAAAGATGGATCAGAAAAGGCCTGGTCAACGACAGAAGTGATCCCGACCATCGCACCTTAAATCGGTCGTATCTCCCAATCCGGAATGAGTTATCTGATGTAAAATATATGATTTTGGGGTTAAACGAGCTACTTTAACCTACCGCCAAAGATGGATCAGAAACTGCCCGGTCGAAGACCGAAGGGATCCAGACCATTGGACTTTAAATCGGGAATATCTCGCAATTCGGAATAAGTTATCTGACGTAAAATATCTGATTTTGGGGTAGAACGAGTTAGATTAGCCTGCTGCCAAAGATTGATCAGAAAAGGCCCGGTTGACGACAGAAGTGATCGAGACCATCGGACCTTAAATCGTGTGTATCTCGCAATCCAAAATGAGTTATTTGACGTAAAATATATGATTTTGGGGTAGAATGAGCTACTTTAGCCAACCAACCCTGCTACGCTGTGTTACTCAAGCTGAATTTGTGGAATATCACAAAAGATGAATCAGAAAAGGCCCGGTCGACAACAGAAGTGATCCAGACCATCGTACCTTAAATCGGGCGTATCTCACAATCCGGAATGAGTTATCTGACGTAAAATATATGATTTTGGGGTAGAACGAGCTACTTTAACCTACTGCCAAAGATAGATCAGAAACCGCCCGGTCGAAGACCGAAGGGATCCAGACCATCGGACTTTAAATCGGGCATATCTCGCAATTCGGAATAAGTTATCTGACGTAAAATATCTGATTTTGGGGTAGAACGAGCTAGTTTAGCCTGCTGCCAAAGATTGATCAGAAAAGGCTCGGTCGACGACAAAAGTGATCGAGACCATCGGTTCTTAAATCGTGTGTATCTCACAATCCGGAAGGAGTTATTTGACGTAAAATATATGGTTTTGGGGTAGAACGAGCTACTTTAGCAAACCGACCCAGCCATGTAGGGTTAACCAAGCTAGATTTGTGAAATACCATGAAAGATGGATCTGAAAAGGCCCGGTCGACGACAGAAGTGATTCAGACCATCGGACTTTAAATCAAGCGTATCTCGCAATCCGGAATGAGTTATCTGATGTAAAATATATGATTTTGGGGTAGAACGGGCTACTTTAGCCTTCTGGTAATGATGGATCAGAAACAGACCGTTCGACGATAGAAGTGATCTAGACCATCGGACTTTAAATCGGGTGTATCTCACAATCGGGAATAAGTTGCCTCACGTAAAATATATGATTTTGGGGTAGAATGAGATAGTTTAGCCTACCGCTAAAGATGGATCTGAAAAAGACCGGTCGATAGAAGTGATCCAGACCATCTGACCTTAAATCGGGCATGTTTTGCAATCCGGAATGAGTTATCTGACTTAAAATATATGATTTTGCTCTAGAACGAGCTAGTTTAGCCTACCGCCAAAGATGGATCAGAAAAGGCCCGGTCGACGACAGAAGTGATCTAGACCATTGAACTATAAATCGGGCGTATCTTGCAATCCAGATTGAGTTATATGACATAAAGTATATGATTTTGGGGTACAACGAGCTACTTTAACCTACCGCTAAAAGATGGATCAGAAAAGGCCCGGTCGACGACAGAAGTCATCCAGACCATCAGACGTTAAATCAAGTGTATCTCGCAATTGGGAATGAGTTGCCTCACATAAAATATATGATTTTGGGGTAGAACGAGATAGTTTAGCCTACCGCCAAAAATGGATTTGAAAAGGCCCGGTCGACAGAAGTGATCTAGACCATCGGACCTTAAATCGGGCGTGTCTCACAATCCGGAATGAGTTATCTAATGTAAAATATATGATTTTGCTGTACAACGAGCTAGTTTATCCTATCGCAAAAGATGGATCAGAAAAGGCCCAGTCGACGACAGAAGTGATCTAGACCATCGAACCTTAAATCGAGCGTATCTTGCAATTCAGAAAGAGTTATATCACGTAAAATATATGATTTTGGGGTAAAATGAGCTACTTTAACCTACCGCCAATGATGGATTTGAAACGGACTGGTCTATGATAGAAGTGATTCAGACCATCAGACTTTAAATCTGGAGTATCTCTTAATCTGGAATGAGTTATCTGACGTAAAATATATGATTTTGGGGTAGAAGGAGCTAGTTTAGTCTACTGCCAAAGATGGATCTGAAAAGGCCCGGTCGACGACGGAAGTGATCTAGACCATCGGACCTTAAATCGGGTGTATGTCACAATCCGGAATGAGTTATTTAATGTAAAATATATGATTTTGGGGTAGAACGAGCTACTTTAGCGAACCAACCCTGCTATGCCGAGTTACCCAAGCCGGATTTGTGAAATAATGCCAAAGATGGATCAGAAAAGGTCCGGTCAACGACAGAAGTTATCCAGACCGTCGGACATTAAATTGGGCATATTTTGCAATTCGGAATGAGTTATCTAACGTAAAATATATGATTTTGGGTTAGAATGAGCTACTTTACCCAACCGCCAAAGATGGATCAGAAAAGGCCCAGTTGACGATAGAAGTGATCGAGACCATCAGACCTTAAATCGGGCGTATCTCAATCCAGAATGAGTTATTTGACGTAAAATATATGAGCGTAGGAGGAGCTACTTTAGCCAACTAACCCGGCTATGCAGGGGTTACCCAAGCTGAATTTACGAAATACCACCAAAGATGGATTAGAAAAGGCCCTGTTAACGACAAAAGTGATTCGGACCATCAGACTTTAAATCGGGTGTATCCTGCAATCCGGAATGAGTTATCTCACATAAAATATATGATTTTGGGGTAGAATGAGCTACTTTAGTGTAACGACCCGTAAATTTCCGTACAAGGGCTCGAGTATCACCTCGACCAGAAATCACTTAGGATTAAATCCTTTAGAAATTTAACAAAGTTAACTAAGTGCTAAACTAGATTAGCCATGAAATCCGATGGAATCACTTTAAATACGATCTGCAAGACCCAAAACTTGTAAAATCATTGACTCTAGGTTACCCTAAAGTCTAGGATCAAACTCATTACCCGACTGCTCTCGGGAACGAATTGAAACTCCGTATCAGGTCTAGACCGCACATCGGGAGTCCGAATAATACGAAGTTAAGGAATCAGGACCGCCTCGTTGGGCTTGACAACCATCTTGGAAATCAAGTTCAGACGATGTCCCACGGCCGTTCGCTCGAGTCCGGAGCGAGGGAGTGTGAAAACCCTTGTTTTCTTTACAAAATAAATATCTTGAATAGTGATCTGGCACGTATCGCTTGTATACATTTTATAAGCAACCAGACCGTCAGAATCTGACCCAAATACACCCTCAGATCAGGAAAAATTTCAGGAACATTTACATGTACTTGGAATTTTGGATCGAGGCCCACTGACCGTTGAACTGAAAATGGTCCGCCACGCGTGATCTGGGAATCCGACCAAGACGAAAACATAACCCCACGTAGATCCATGGGTTGTGAGCTTAAGTACGACGTTTGGCTAAAGGAGGGCCACCAAAAACCCTCTTTTGAGCTGGAACAACGCCGATTTGCTTATAATATAAGCATACCTTGAACTTAAGTCTATTTCGGAGAGTTTTTAGGCTATATAAGGACCTTAGGGCAGCCCCTCTCACAGCCATACGAATTTGGGATAAAACCCTAAGGAGAAGAGAGGAAAAAGAGAGAGAAAGCTTGAGGTTTGTGGGAGAATCTTCCTCCTACTGTTTTCGACCACCACACGGGCTGCACCACCTCTTCCTTGACGTTTTTCCGGTAATACCGACTCCGTTTTAAGGTGAGAAACCCTAACCCTAGATCTGTTTGGGAGCATGAAGATTATAGGTTATGAGATAGCAAACCGGTTTCACTCTCTACGCTATAAAACTGCCGAATACGGAAGCCCACCAAACCTTGCTGATTCGTGGTGATTCCAAGGTGCAAGGTGAGGACTTTAGGTGTATAGGTTACGGTTTTCAATGCTTTCAATGTCAGATAATGATTGATTCATGATCTGCATGTATTTGTACATGTACAAAGTGCTTTCCGTTTCCTGTTTCGATTAAAGATGCAAAATATGGAATTTTACATACTCTAGGTATACGTAGAAGTACCGTATACGTACACATTTTGGAAATGTGTTTGCCATGATTAATTGTTGTATGATTATATAGTATATGGATAAAATACCTATTTGGCGAAAGGAATCGCCGTAATACATGTTTGCTTGTATACACTATGTATGTTGAAATTGTGTATTCTAGAAAATACCGCATATGTATAAATTTTGGAGATGTAATTGTCATGATTATTTACTGTGTGAATATGATATATACGGATAAAATACTAGTTTGGTGAAAGGACAGCCCTAATACATATTTTACTAACATACGTCATGTATGTTGAAATAGTGCACTCTAAGTGTTTGTGAAATTGCCTGTGGCTGTAAGTGCTTAGATGGTAGTGCCTTAGGTAGGTGCTGAGATGGGGTTCTCAACTACCTTAGAGTCACGTATAATTCCCTCCATGTGGTTGTTTACTCTAACCACTCACTTATGAAATATATGTATTTGTATCCCTATTTGTATAGTGCTCTATAACATGCTTTGTAACTTGTTGCATAACATGCTTTATAATATGCTTTATGACATGCTTGCTAGTGTGCTTGAATTACTTTGTTTATCATGCTTTACTCCACATGTTATGGTTGAGAATTGATTGAGCTTGGGACTATGTCCATAGTCCAGACATCCGGTACCAGACTTGAGATCGTGGTTGAGATTCATCTCGCCACACATGATGTGTTTGGCGAACCCATGTCGTATTTCGGTTGGCGATGGTGGTTGGCCACACGAAGTGCTTTTGCGCTTCATATCGCTCAACTTGTTGTGCGCTCGAGCTAACCGAGCACGTCAAGTAACCCGTGTGTCATATGTATGTTCACCATGTTTGGTCGCTAATGCTAGAACCTAGGGTACCAAACTTACCAGTGAGAATCCCGTTAACCATGGTACCTCGATCTGCTAAGACTCATGAGCCGGGCATGGTGGTATGGGACACCGTGGTCAAGCTGTCGGCCTACGCTGGGGCCACGTGCCTCCCCGTAGTGACCAGTGAGCAACCAAACTCGTGAGCCGATTATGGTGGTATGGGACACTATATTCGTGCTATCGGCCTACATTGATAAGGTGATGGGAGAGCGTCCAACCTTTGTGCGTAACAGCCCTGGCAGCCCTTTGTAGTGACCTTGAGCATACTCTGAAATCGCAGTGCGCCTTAGGGTTTGCCGCGGTATATAGAGTATGAACTAGGCCTGTTTTTATATTGTGATGAATCGTTTAAGGGGTGATGGGGGAGTGGTGTAACCTTTGTGCGTAACAGCCCTTGCAGCCTCTGCAGTGACCTAGAAAATACAACATCATCTAATATTAACTAGGACTGATGACCCTAGAATGGATCATGTTTGGGAATGATACAAGGGAGGTACCTTAGTTTCCCAATCCGGCTGTTTGAAATGGACTAATTAAAAACTCGGTAATCATGATCATCATGCATTGCATGTGCCTGGAAGATGTGGAGCACTGAGGGATGAAAGCATGCCGCGAACGTGAGATGGTGTCTCATGAAGGAGTATGTCAGTGAGGGCATCCATCATACTTGCATCCATACTTTCATTAATAAGAGTAGCTAGGAGTGTTTGATTTTATTGCTTTATCATTACTGCTTGACTGTGTTGATAACATGTTAACCTATGCTTTATTGTTCCACTGAGTTAGCTACTCACTCTCACGTTATGGGACGGTGTTGCGCACACCAACCAGACTTTATTTCAGGTTTAGACGAACCGATGACTCAGGAGGCGGAGCCTGATTATGACGAGGACTAGGAGGAGTTCTCGTATATGCAGTACTATGGCGGCTTCGACTAGACTGCCGCACTAACGGGATTTGCAGGGATCACTTCTTAGATCATTTTTGACATTTTGTTCACTAAACAAACATATATATATGGTAACTCAGATAGATTCATACTCTGGAGAACAAGAATGATTTTTGTTTCATTACATACATGTATATGTAGTTCAGTCTTCCGCTTGCCTTTATACAAATGATCTGGAGTATGAATTACTATTTTTGGTATAATCTCACTCATGTTCATTGTTCTAACACAGACAACATTTAATCAGCATTATTGATGTTGCATAAGTGATGCGTTAGAACTCGGGAGTTGAGTTATACTCGACCCCCGATTTTTAGGGTGTTACAAGTTGGTATCAGAGCATGATTTTGATTAAACCGGACCTGAGTTATGTTCCCACTACGTACGCTGACGCATTACAACTTAGGAGGGTGTGCAAAAATATAGAAACACTCTTAGGCTTTCCCGATTTTGCCATTCGGCGAAGTTCATCGAAAATAGACATTTTGATCGAGTTCGTACTCGATCCCGACCGCACGTATCGATCCCAAATCGCTTCTAGACCATCTATTGACGTGTCTAGATCACAATACACCTTACTCAAGCAGTAAAAAATCTACAAATGTCAGTGTGTGTCCGGAAGTGCCCGAAATAGAGCGAATCGGGGTCGGGGGCCTACCCACGCTAATCCAGGGGTACCCAGGGTGGGACCCAGAGATTTTTGGGGCCCAGGGGGCTGTACGAACAGGGCCATGGGGCCCCCTTTTTGAAAATCCAAAAAAATTTGGTGAGGCCCTCGCCAACTTTCTGGCTGGGCCGGGCCCGCGGCTCAGGCCGATCACTTTTGGGGGTCCCTAAAACCCCCTTCCCTAGCTCCCGTCCTAATCCCATCTCCTAAAACCCCACCTCCTTCACAAACACCCCTCCCCTAGCCATTTTTCCTCTTACCTTGCTGCCCTCTCTCACAAATCGTATCTCCAACCCTCTTCTCTACTAATTTCAACCACACCCTACCCTCTTCTATCGTGTATTGCAGCCCCCCTCTCCATTCCTCTTTCATTTCCCTCATTTGGACCCCCCACACGCCATTGGAGCTCCCAAAATCGTGTGAGCTTTCTCCCCACCTGTTCTCCCCATTTTCTTTCTTCATTCCCTGCCTTTTTGCCCTCTTTAACACCTGTTGGGGCAGCTGATCGTGGAGGACCAGGGAAGTCAGCCCCTTCTCCCCTATTTTGTCTTTTTTCATGGCCTTTTTTGGAGTTGTGGCGGCCATTTTCTCCATCTCCACCATCCTCTCTCTGATGGGCAAGAGAAAGAGTGTCGCGGATGAGGCTGGGCCTAATTGCCCTACACGATCAAGGCGGCTGAGAGACACCGCCGCTAGCTCGAGCTTTGCCCGAGAGTTTCGCACGAAGCGGGACCTTGATCCCCGGATCCCTGCTGAACGGGTACAGTTGGTGGCGCTACCTTATGGAGTTTATGAGGACCGCAGAGTTCTTTTTGAAGCCCAGGTGGATGGTCGGCTTTTTGGGGAATATTATTTGTTCGAGCAAGTGGAGGCGGCCCTCTGAGGTCCACTATTTGAGGTCAGAGGTCGCGCAAATTTCGGCACTGTCAGAGCCTTCTACGCCAACATTCGTGAGCCTACACTAGAACCTTTGCAGTTCCGGCTCTTAGTTGGGGTGGATCTGTTCGTCACCATTGATGTGAGGATGATCAGATGGCTTATGAATATGCCCCTTGGTGACGTACATGCTAGCGAGCTGAATTTGGGGACTGCTCGTGAAAGGGATCGTCGCACACGATACCTTTGTGGTGGCTGACTAGCTGAGTGGCAGCCGAACAAAAGCCTGCTCGCGTCCCACATGTCTGACGACTTCCGCCTACTACATCACATCTTCACAAACAACCTTTACCCCAGGTACAGTAATCGTAGCGAGTGCACGCGACTTATGGTTGACTTCCTGTACCAAGTGGGGCAGAGGGCGAACCTGTGTGTACCCACTTTCGTTTTGCAACAGATCATGAATGTTGCATGCTCCACCAGGAGCTCTGATTCGCTTCCTTTCGGCCGACTCATATGCAGGATTGCACGGGAGTATGGCTATAGTCTGGGGGCGGAAATGCCAGTACCGGTCCACCAAATCGACGAGAATACTCTCAAGCAGATGAAGCTTGGGGCACAGCGACAACGGGCCCGACAGGGGGAGAGTGAGGATGAGATTGAGAGCGACGAAGACAAGAGTGAAGATGGGAGTGAAGCTGAAGAAGAGGAAGAGGAACCTGAGGCTCAAGACACAGAGGAGAGTTCACCTCCTGCGGCTCAGGAGCAGGGCTTGGATCGGGCTGCCATTGATGCACGTTTAGCCCGTCTTGAGGAGGGCTAAGCCGCCCTACAGCAGGAAGTCGGGCGGGTCCGAACCAAGCTCGGCAAGGTGTCTCGTACCTTGAAGGTCATCTTGTGTTGTCTGCAGGACAAGAATTCCCCTCCTTCATCGCCTGATTCGGATGCCTAGCCATCCATACTGCTGCTTGTAGTTGTTTTGGTTTTCCTTGTAGTAGGTTTATGTTTCATGTTGATGATGTAGTAGTTAGTTATATATTTTAAGTGTTTGATGTTGTGGATGTATTGGCTCGCATGTAACTTCTGTCATGATTCATGTAACTCTGTATTCCATGTATTATGACAATTTTGGGTAAATGAAAAGCATGTAGCCTATTTTGCTATGAGATGTGTGGAATGCTTAAAGTACTTATATGATGCGTTGTTATGCTTTATCTCACCAATGTTATACCCTATGTTGTATATGGCATGCCGCGACAGTATACGCGGAGCACGACACACCTCCGTCTTACTGGCTCGATGGACCAGACTCCTTCTGGTAGTGGTGGTCCTGCGGACCGTGGGTTAGATTCTGATCAGCCTCCTGCTGGTCCTACAGGTGGACTGCCACCTTACACGCCCCGGTTCGTGAGTAGTACCGGCCATCATCATCTGCGCAGCCTGACTCACAGGCTGCTCCGCCTACGGATAGGATCGAGCGGTTGATGTTGATGATGCATCAGCAGCAGATGCAGCAGCAGCAGATACAGCAGCAGCAGCACCAGCAGCTTATGGCCACTATTGCTGAGGCCTTATCCCAGGGTGGTAGTGCGACTCCACCTACGACATCTGCACATCCTGCTGAGCATTCGGAGCCTCCTGCTCAGTTTGAAGATGTGCCTCTACCCACACCCGTCGCACCTCCTACTGGAGATGTTGGTACCCGCGGTTTACTTAAGCGATTTCAGCGCTTGAGGCTTCCCTCATTCATGGGTTTTCATAGACCCGAGGAGGCAGAGTTTTGGCCTGACCACATCTCCAACATGCTACGGATGCTGCACTGTACAGAGGCAGAGCAGGTCGAGTTGGCCTCTTTTATGTTCGAGAGGGAGGGCAGTTTATGGTGGGATAGCGTGCCGCGGTCTGTCGCAGAGGGTTATGTGTGGACCTGGGAGGCATTCGAGTTCCGGTTCCACGAGAAATATTACCCGCAGACTTACCGACATGAGCGGGAGGATGAGTTCCTACGCCTCAGGCAGGGAGGCATGACGGTTACTGAGTACGAGCACCGTTTCACAGAGTTGGGCCGTTTTGTCCCAACTATCCTCGTCAATGAGTAGATGCGGATGCGTCACTTTTCTAGAGGTTTGTGACCTAACATACGGTCGAAGATATGCTGCCTCAGTATACCTACTTATGCGGCCCTGGTTCACATGTCTATGACGGCCGAGCAGGATGTGGACCGATTGACCCGTTCTCGTGGTGCTATGGTTGTGAGACCACGACAGGAGGTACAGAGCAGGCCTATCCTAGGCAAGAGGCCTCGTACTGACTCGCCTCCCAGGATCACAGCGCCAGTGGATCCGGTGAGGCGCCTTATTGTGACCCGCACGTACTGCGGGAAACAGGGTTATCTTATTGGGAGTTGTTTCGCACGGATGAAGGATAGTGGTTTCTCTCCGCTACAGATGTTGGGTCGTTCTCGCCCACAGGCCTTATCGACTTCACCTCTACAGACTGCCCCTGCCCATCCTTCCTTCCGACCTCCTGTATCACGTTTCAGGCCGCCGTAACGGCCCTTGGCTCCTCAGCCGAACCGTCAGCAGCAGGCTCGCATACATACGATCATTGCTGAGGCACCTGAGACGTCGCTTTCAGCCTCGACAGCTTTTGAGGGTACGACTCACATTCATGGTACTTCCGTTTCCTTGTTTGTGGACACTGGGTCCACTACTTCTATTATTTCTTGTGGGGCAGTTAAACGTCTATCTTTGCTACTATTCCCACTAAGGGACTGAGACTCACTATGGCCACTGGGACTTTTTCGAATGTCGCACGGTTATGTGAGGGTTGCTTTGTGGATTTGGGTAGCAGCACAGTGCTCGTCGACCTCATTGTTGCCCCATTATGGCACTACGATGTTATCCTCGGTATGGACTGGCTCGCTAAGATGAGGGCAGAGATAGATTGTGATACTCGGATCGTGACTGCCTATGGATCTGACGGCACAACTTTCACGTTTCCAGTGCAGGTCAGTTGGCCCTGCCGTGTTGATTATTATGCTGCTTTATTAGTACCGATCGATGGTCCGACATTGGAAGATACGCCGGTGGTTCGGAAATTTATAGATGTGTTTAAGACTATTCCTGGTTTACCCCCTCGGCGCGAGATCGATTTTACCATTGATCTTACGCCTGGTGCGACACCCATCTCATTGCCGACTTATCGTATGCCTCCATGTGAGACGGAGGAGCTGCGGAGACAGATTGACGAGCTTGTAGAGAAGGGCTTCATACGACCTAGTGTGTCTCCCTGGGGAGCACCTGTGCTATTTGTGAAGAAGAAGGACGGGTCATTACGGTTATGTATTGATTACCGTAGGTTGAACCAGGTCACAGTGAAGAACAAGTATCCTTTGCCCAGGATAGATGATTTGTTTGATCAGTTGAGGGGGGCGAAGTATTTTTTGAAGATTGATCTACAGTCAGGGTACCACCAGTTGCGCGTGAGAGATGAGGACGTGCAGAAGACAGCCTTCAGGACGTGCTTTGGGCACTATGAGTTCCTAGTGATGTCGTTCGGCCTTACGAACGCACCAGCCGTGTTCATGGACCTGATGAACCGGGTATTTCGGCCTTTCCTATACCGATTCGTCATCGTCTTTATTAATGACATTTTGATATACTCTACGAGTCGGGAGGAGCACGAGGAGCACTTGAGAGTGGTGTTGGGTACGCTGGAGGAGAACCAGTTGTTCGCACAGTACAAGAAGTGCGACTTCTGGCAGGAGGAAGTCAAGTTCCTCGGACATGTAGTGTCCAAGGATGGGATAGCAGTGGACCTTGCTAAGGTAGCCGCGGTTCAGGATTGGCAGCAACCTGGCTCGGTTACCGAGGTGAGGAGTTTCCTTGGTCTAGCAGGGTATTACAGGCGCTTCATTCGAGATTTCTCGAAGATTGCCAGGCCGTTGTCTCAGTTGACTCGGAAGGACCTGAAGTTCACCTGGAATGAGAAGGCGGAAGCAACTTTCAAGGAGATGAAGGACAAGTTGACGTCCGCCCCTGTGCTAGTATTGCCAGAGCAAGGGGAGAAATACACGATATACACTGATGCGTCTCGCGTTGGTTTAGGTCGTGTCCTGTTGCAGAAGGACAAGGTAATTTCGTATGCCTCGAGACAATTAAGGAAGCACGAGGAGAATTACCCTACACACGACCTGGAGTTGGCAGCAGTGATCTTTGCATTGAAGCTCTGGAGACATTACCTCTACGGAGAGGAGTTCGAGCTTTTCTGCGACCACAAGAGCCTTAAGTATATATTTACACAGCGAGACTTGAATATGAGACAACGCCGATGGAGGGAGACCTTGAAGGACTTCAAGTTGAGGTTTCCTACCATCCTAGCAAGGCGAACCTTGTGGCAGACGTGTTGAGCCGCAAGAAGGCTATAACATTTGTGGCACCGTTGATGATAGCTGAGTAGGACATGGTTGAGTTCGTGCAGGACTTCGAGCAGAGACTCACTGTGGAGGAGCCATTTGAGTGTGTTACGCACGTTCGGGTGCGACCACTTATTGATGACAGGGTTATTGAAGCCCAGAAGGGCAATGTGCGGCTGTCTGAGCTTCGAGAGCAAGCTAGTGACGCCGAGGACTCCGAGTGGAGAGTTGGTTCTGATGGGGGTCTACGATTCCGTGGCCGCCTATGCGTTCCTGACATGCCTGACTTGAGACGCGAGCTTCTTGAGTTTGCCGATAACTCGAAGCTTGCGATGCATCCTGGTAGCATGAAGATGTACCGGGAAATGAGACGGTCGTATTAGTGGGATAACATGAAGGCCCACATCGCTGAGTATGTATCTCGATGTCTGACGTGCCTGCAGGTCAAGGCAAAACATCGCCGACCTCCTGGACTGCTTCAGCCCATGCCCATAGCAGAGTGGAAGTGGGACTTCATCTCTATGGATTTCATATCAGGGTTGTCGAAGACGAGGAAGGGACACGATTCCATTTAGGTGATTGTGGACCGGTTGACCAAATCGGCCCATTTCCTCCCTATCAGAGTTATGAACTCTGCAGACGAGCTGGCTAGATTGTACATCGGAGAGATCATCCGTCTGCATGGAGTTCCTTTAGAGATCGTGTCGGATAGAGACACTCGGTTCACATCTATCTTCTGGACTCGTATCCAGGAAGCGATGGGTGTGAAGTTGAAGTTCAGTACGACGTTTCATCCTCAGACTGATGGGCAGACAGAGCGGGTGAATCAGATTCTGGAGGATATGTTGCGGGCATGTGTATTGGACTTCAAGGATAGCTGTGATGACTGTCTTCCTTACGCAGAGTTCGCCTACAACAACAGCTTCCAGGCGAGTATTGGTATGGTGCCATATAAAGCCCTGTATGGTCATCCTTGCAGAGCACCGCATTGTTGGGCTGAGGTTGGCGAGCGTAGTCTGATTGACCCGGATTTGGTATAGGCGACTATAGAGAAGGTCGACATTATCAGGCGTCGACTACTTACAGCGCAGAGCAGGCAGAAGAGTTACACCGATACGAGACGGCGACCGCTTGAGTTCGAGGTCGGAGATCATGTATTCCTCCGAGTTTCCCCTATGAAGGGAGTCCTTCGGTTTGGGAAGAAGGGGAGGCTCATGCTGAGGTTTATCGGTCCATTTTAGATACTGGATTGAATGGGTGATGTGGCGTATCGTCTCGCTTTGCCCACGTGACTTGCAGCTGTACACAACGTATTTCATGTATCTATGCTGAAGAAGTACGTTCCTGATCCTTTACATATCATCAGATGGGAGCAGGTACAGCTGAGCGAGAATGCTACATATGAGTTGCGCCCGACGCGTATCCTTGACAGGAAGGAGCAGGTACTGCGTAGCAAGGTCATTCTACTTGTGAAGGTACTATGGACGCATCATTCAGAGGAGGAAGCTACTTGGGAGACTGAGGCCGAGGTCAGGAAGAACTACCCTCAGATTCTCGAGGAATACGAAAAGGTACAAATTTCGAGGACAAAATTTTTGTTTAAGGGGGGTAGATTGTAACGACCCGTAAATTTCCGTACAAGGGCTCGAGTATCACCTCGACTAGAAATCACTTAGGATTAAATCCTTTAGAAATTTAACAAAGTTAACTAAGTGCTAAACTAGATTAGCCATGAAATCCGATGGAATCGCTTTAAATACGATCTGCAAGACCCAAAACTTGCAAAATCATTAACTCTAGGTTACCCTAAAGTCTAGGATCAAACTCATTACCCGACTGCTCTCGGGAACGAATTGAAACTCTGTATCAGGTCTAGACTGCACATCGGGAGTCCGAATAATACGAAGTTAAGGAATCAGGACCGCCTCGCTGGGCTTGACAACCATCTCGGAAATCAAGTTCAGACGAGTGGAGAGCGAGGGAGTGTGAAAACCCTTGTTTTCTTTACAAAATAAATATCTTGAATAGTGATCTGGCACGTATCGCTTGCGTACATTTTATAAGCAACCAGACCGTCAGAATCTGAGCCAAATACACCCTCAGATCAGGAAAAATTTCAGGAACATTTACATGTACTTGGAATTTCGGATCGAGGCCCATTGACCGTTGAACTGAAAATGGTCCGCCATGCGTGATCTGGGAATCCGACTGAGACGAAAACATAACCCCACGTAGATCCATGGGTTGTGAGCTTAAGTCCGACGTTTGGCTCAAGGAGGACCGCCAGAAACCCTCTTTTGAGCTGGAACAACGCCGATTTGCTTATAATATAAGCATACCTTGAACTTAAGTCTATTCCGGAGAGTTTTTAGGCTATATAAGGACCTTAGGGCAGCCCCTCTCACGGCCATCCGAATTTGGGATAAAACCCTAAGGAGAAGAGAGGAAAAAGAGAGAGAAAGCTTGAGGTTTGTGGGAGAATCTTCCTCCTACTGTTTTCGACCACCACACGGGCTGCACCACCTCTTCCTTGACGTTTTCCCGGCGATACCGACTCCGTTTTAAGGTGAGAAACCCTAACCCTAGATCTGTTTGGGAGCATGAAGGTTATAGGTTATGAGATAGCTAACCGGTTTCACTCTCTAGGCTATAAAACTGCCGAATACGGAAGCCCACCAAACCTTACTGATTCGTGGTGATTCCAAGGTGCAAGGTGAGGACTTTAGGTGTATAGGTTACGGTTTTCAATGCTTTCAATGTCAGATAATGATAGATTCATGATCTGCATGTATTTGCACATGTACAAAGTGCTTTCCATTTCTTGTTTCGATTAAAGATGCAAAATATGGAATTTTACATACTCTAGGTATACGTAGAAGTACCGTATACGTACACATTTTGGAAATGTGTTTGCCATGATTAATTGTTGTATGATTATATAGTATATGGATAAAATACCTATTTGGCGAAAGGAATCGCCGTAATACATGTTTGCTTGTATACACTATGTATGTTGAAATTGTGTATTCTAGAAAATACCGCATATGTATAAATTTTGGAGATGTAATTGTCATGATTATTTGCTATGTGAATATGATATATATGGATAAAATACTAGTTTGGTGAAAGGACAGCCCTAATACATATTTTACTAACATTCATCATGTATGTTGAAATAGTGCACTCTAAGTGTTTGTGAAGTTGCTTGTGGCTGTAAGTGCTTAGATGTTAGTGCCTTAGGTAGGTGCTGAGATGGGGTTCTCAACTACCTTAGAGTCACGTATGATTCCCTCCATGTGGTTGTTTACTCTAACCACTCACTTATGAAATATATGTATTTGTATCCCTATTTGTATAGTGCTCTATAAGATGCTTTTTAACATGTTTTGTAACTTGTTTCATAACACGCTTTATAATATGCTTTATGACATGCTTGCTAGTGTTCTTGAATTACTTTGTTTATCATGCTTTACTCCACATGTTATGGTTGAGAATTGATTGAGCTTGGGACTATGTCCATAGTCCAGACATCTGGTACCAGACTTGAGATCGTGGTTGAGATTCATCTCGCCACACATGATGTGTTTAGCGAACCCATGTCGTAATTCGGTTGGCGATGGTGGTTGGCCACACGAAGTGCTTCTGCACTTCATATCGTTCAACTTGTTGTGCGCTCGAGCTAGCCGAGCACGTCAAGTAACTTGTGTGTCTTATGTATGTTCACCATGTTTGGTCGCTAATGCTTGAACCTAGGGTACCAAACTTACCAGTGAGAATCCCGTTAACCATGGTACCTCGATCCGCTAAGACTCATGAGCCGGGCATGGTGGTATGCGACACCGTGGTCGAGCTGTTGGCCTACGCTGGGGCCACGTGCCTCCCCATAGTGACCAGTGAGCAACCAAACTCGTGAGCTGATTATGGTCGTATGGGACAATATATTCGTGCTGTCGGCCTACATTGATAAGGTGATGGGGGAGCGGTGCAACCTTTGTGCGTAACAGCCCTGACAACCCTTTGTAGTGACATCGAGCATACTCTGAAATCGCAGTGCGCCTTAGGGTTTTCCGTGGTATATAGAGTATGAACTAGGCCTGTTTCTGTATTGTGATGAATCGTTTAAGGGGTGATGGGGGAGTGGTGTAAACTTTGTGCGTAACAGCCCTTGCAGCCTCTGCAGTGACCTAAAAAATACACCATCGTCTGATATTAACTAGGACTGACGACCCTAGAATGGATCATGTTTGGGAATGATACAAGGGAGGTACCTTAGTTTCCCAATCCTGCTGTTTGAAATGGACTAATTAAAAACTCGGTAATCATGCTCATCATGCATTGCATGTGCGTGGAAGATGTGGAGCACTGAGGGATGAAAGCTTGCCGCGAACGTGAGATGGTGTCGCATGAGGGAGTATATCAGTGAGGGCATCCATCATACCTGCATTCATACTTACATTAATAAAAGTAACTAGGAGTGTTTGATTTTACTGCTTTATCATTACTGCTTGACTGTGTTGATAACATGTTAACCTATGCTTTATTGTTCCACTGAGTTAGCTACTCACTTCTACGTTACGGGACGGTGTTGCATACACCAACCAGACTCTGTCTCAGGTTTAGACGAACCGACGACTCAGGAGGCGGAGCTTGATTATGACGAGGACTAGGAGGAGTTCTCGTATATGCAGTACTATGGCGGCTTCGACTAGACTGCTGCACTGACGGGATTTGCAGGGATCACTTCTTAGATCATTTTTGACATTTTGTTCACAAAACAAACATATGTATATGGTAACTCGGATAGATTCATATTCTGGAGAACAAGAATGATTTTTGTTTCATTATATACATGTATATGTAGTTCAGTCTTCCGCTTGCCTTTATACAAATGATCTGGAGTATGAATTACTATTTTTGGTATAATCTCACTCATTTTCATTGTTCTAACACAGACAACATTTAATCAGCATTATTGATGTTGCATAAGTGATGCGTTGGAACTCGGGAGTTGAGTTATACTCGACCCCCGATTTTCAGGGTGTTACATTTAGCATTCCGCTAAAGATGGATCAGAAACGGACCGTTCGACGACAAAAGTGATCCAGACCATCGGACTTTAAATTGGGTGTATCTCACAATCGGGAATGAGTTGCCTCACGTAAAATATATGATTTTGGGGTAGAACGAGATAGTTTACACTACCGCCAAAGGTGGATCTGAAAAGGCCCGATCGCCAGAAGTGATCCAGACCATCGGACCGTAAATCGGGCGTGTCTCGCAATCCAGAATGAGTTATCTGACGTAAAATATATGATTTTGCTGTAGAACGAGCTAGTTTAGCCTACCGCCAAAGATGGATCTAAAAAGACCCGATCGACGACAGAAGTGATACAGACCATCGAAACTTAAATCGGGCGTTTCTCGCAATCTGAAATGAGTTATTTGACGTAAAATATATGATTTTGGGGTAGAACGATCTACTTTAGCCAACCAACACCGCAACGCCGGGTTGCAGAAGCTGGAATTGTGTAATACTGATAAATATGGACCAGAAAAGGCCCGCTCGTCGATAGAAGTGATCCAGACCATCGGACCTTGTAAGCGCTATAGTTGATAGCTTCACTATATTGTCAAATTTGTGGTGCCAACGACACTGTATATATCTTGTTATGAAGCTTGCATATGTGAAGAACAAAGCTCTACTCATGATATGTCAAGTCAAGACAAAAGTCTCACAAGATCGCTTCGATAGACAAAGCAATGTTCACAAGTCAAGACTCAAGAATGTGAGAATGTTTGACTTAGTTTAAGATAAGTATAATTCAAGATCTCAAGAAGCTTTCAAGTTCAAGCTACACCAAGATCTCAAGCTTCATTATGCTCAAGGTCATTCATCTTTAAGTTTCAATGTCCTTACTTCACTATTGAGGTATTACTGACCTTAGGTTGACCTTTAAAGTAGGTCATTTTGGATACATAATTCATATGTTTTATATAAGTGAGTTTGGTCTGTTCTAAGACTAGTCCTAGACGTTGTTCGACTAGTCCTAGCACTGCTTCGACCTGTCTTAGAATTGCCTGAACCAGTCGTAAGTTTGTTGCAAAAATTTAGATTTTTCTATTAAGCTTCGACCAGTCCTGGGGTCTGTTCAACTAGTCGTATGAACAATGTCGACTGCTTCGTCGACCTATCGTAGACCTACGACTCAAACTCCGGCAACCAATTTTGGTTACCTACGACCAGTCCTGGGTCAGTTACGACCAGTCGTAGGTGGTCTAAGACCAATCGTAGAATCCTATGACTAGTCATAGAACGGATGTTTCAAATCGCGCTTAAAATTTCAAAATGCTGTTAGTGTTACGACCAGTCAAAGGGTTCCTAAGACTAGTCGTAGACGCGATCTTGGCATCTATAAATAGACGATGAATTTTAGAGTTTTTCATCGATTGAATTTGAGAAAATTCAAGCCTCCACTCTGAGATAAGTTGTGTTCATTTTAAGCTACGCTGTGCATAGTTAATATTCTTTTTGTTAGCTTTTCTTATTTGATTTTATTCCTATATTCCAATCTTATTTGAAAAGAGGAATTTCTGTATTCCTTCTTCTTGGAATCAAAATCAAATAGAGCTACGCCCAATTTGGTTTAATTTAAAATCAATTAGAACCTAGAATCATTTCTTAAGTGAGTATTGGACATTGAACGTTGATTCGAACTTCTACTCTGATTGGTTCTACCAGGCTGCTACAAAAGAAGAAATCCAGGTATTTTACATTTATTTTAAATTTGTTATAGTCCTATTCACCCCCCCTCTAGGACATATAGCTTGGCCATTTCAAGTGGTATCAGAGCCTAATGGATTGTTTTAATTGCTTTATTTTTGGATTAATTTCCTAAGCTAACGATCTAAGCTATATATAAGATGTCAAATTTTGATAGCCTTTCAGTCACTAGGCCTCCACCCTTTGATGGCTCCAACTATGCCTATTGGAAAGCCAGGATGAGGATTTTCCTCAAGTCAATGGATGAGAACGTGTGGCTTGCCACAGTGACTGAATGGAACCCACCTACCACTGAAGTAACTGGTATCGATGGTTCAAAATCAATGAGAGTAACACCATTTTTCTCATGGACCACTCTTCAGAAAAGTGAGAGTAGTGCCAATGCAAAAGCACTAAATCCAATCACTTGCGCACTATCACTGGATGAGTTCAAAAGAATCATATCCTGTGATACTGCAAAGTAAGCTTGGGATATATTGGAAATGACACATGAGGGTACTTCAATTGTCAAAAAATCTAAAGTCTAACTCCTCACAACCAAATTTGAAGAAATTCATATGGAGGAAAATGAAATGTTTATGGATTTCTACACTAGATTAAATGACATTGTAAACTCTATATGGGATCTTGGCGATAAAATCCCAGAAAGTAAAGTGTGTGCAAAAATACTACGCTCACTACTTGAACGGTTCAATTCTAAGGTAACCGTGATCCAGGAACTTCGTGATACAGACAATATGAGGGTAGAAGAGTTGGTTGGGTCTTTACAAACCTACGAGTTAACTTTTAAAGCTCCTAAAGGTAAATCAATAGCCCTTAAGTCTTCTAAATGTATTTTTCAAGAAAATTCTGATTTAGAAAATTTTGAAGACGATATGGCTCTTTTAGCGAAATTTTTTTACAAGATTTTCAAAAGTAAAAAGAGGGTTGATTTTCAAAAATCGAATGATAAGAAAACATCTAAATCTAGATCTAAATCTTAGAAATCTTTGAAAGATAGTCAACGTTACAACTGCCAAGAATATGGGCATCTAGCAAACAAGTGTCCTAAAAAGGACAAACCTAAAAAGAAAGGAATGTTGGCTACTTGGGACGAATCTTTTAGCACTGAAGCCTCTTCTGAATCAGAAGATTCTGAAACCGAGTTGGGCAATGAAACTAAGGCCCTTATGACTCTAGCCAAGTTCACTTTTTTAGATCATGATGATTCAACCAGTGAAGAAAATCTGAATAGTGATCATGATAATGAAGAAGATCTTCAAGATGCTTATAATGCTCCATACAAGGAAAGTTGTAAAATTGTCGTAAAACTAAAACTTCAAAAAGAAAGGTTTTCAGGACTTAGAGAAAGATTTGAGTATCTTGTTTTAGAAAAATCTCATCTTTCAAATTGTTTTGAAAAATGCAAATGTGATCTAGATTTCAAAACCACCCTTATTGAAAATCTGAAATCTGAAAATGATAAACATAAACTTGAAGTCTCTTCTCTTTTGAGTTTAAAGAATACATGGAGATATGCCCAAGGTGATCCAAAATTAGAAAAACTTTTAACTGGATCAAGAAAATGTGGCGACCGATCCGGTTTGGGCTATGACAAAAATATTCCTCCTAAACAGAAGAATACTCCTCCCAAGTTTGTAAAAGGAGAATCCTCTAATTCAAAAGACAAAAGTTCAAGTCAAAAGTTTTATAAAAATGATAAAACTTTTCAATCTTTCAAAACCAGAGGTAACCATATCAATTACAAAAATAAAACCAAAACCCTTTAGCTGAAAAAATATTTGATTTGCTTAAGGAGCTCTTAAAATCTAACTCAGTGGGTCATTCGTACAAAAATTACAAATACAAGAAGACCAAATATACTCCTAAACTCAAAACAGTAATGAAATGGGTTCCTAAAGTTACTTGCTTGGTCACCTACACTACTTTCAAAGCTACAAGCCATTCGAAGTGGTACTTAGATAGTGGATGCTCAAGGCATATGATAGGCGACAAAGCTTTATTCACCGATCTTAATGATATGACTGATGGGTCAGTCACATTTGGTGATAGCAGCAACTGCAAGATTATGGGCTAAGGTACGATTCAACTTCATAACCTTCCGTTATTCAAGAATGTTTTATATGTTGAAGGCTTAAAACATAACTTGCTTAACATATCTCAAATATGTGATAATAACCATAGTGTAAGATTTTCTAATCAAAGTTGTGAGATTCTAAATAACAAGGGTTCAGTAATATTGACTGGACATAAAACGTCTGAAAACTACTGTATTGTTAACGAATCTAGCTCAACTAGTCAATCTTGTTACATGGTCCATACAGACGAGACTGATTTATGGCATAAACGTCTTGGACATGTACACTACCGAAATCTTTATAGATTGAGCAAACGAGAACTTATAAGAGGACTACCCAAACTACAAAAATTAAATAAAATATGTGGTGAATGCCAGATTGGAAAACAAACAAGGAACTCACACAAAAAAGTGAATTCCAATACTACATCAAGACCACTCGAGTTTCTCCATATGGATCTTGTAGGACCTATAAGGACGGAAAGTCGAGGTGACAAAAGATATATCTTAGTAATAGTAGATGATTTCACCAGATATACATGGGTTGTCTTCTTAAGCGACAAATCTAAAACCCTTGAAGAAGGAAGAAAAGTTCTCAAAAGGATTCAAACTGAAAAAGGTTCTCAAATCAGTAAGATTCATAGTGATCATGGATTTGAATTTGAGAATAGCGGTTTTGAGAAGTTCTGTAGTGACCAGGGAATATTACATGAATTCTCAGCAGCACCCAAAACTCCACAACAAAATGGTATAGTTGAAAGGAAAAATAGAGTGCTTCAAGAAATGGCTAATGTCATGTTAAATAGCATGAAGCTCTCTAAGAATCTTTGGGTTGAAGCTGTTAATACAGCTTGTTATATCATTAATCGGGTTTACACTAATAAAGGTAATAATAAAACGGCTTACAAAATGTGGTTCAATAAAAAGCCTACTGTCAAATACTTTCGAGTTTTTGGCAGCAAGTGCTATATTTTACGAGATCGTGAAAATCTGGAAAATTTTGATACGAAGAGTGATGATATTCTTTAAACAGTCGAGCTTATAGGGTTTTGACCAAAAGGATCAGTGTAATTCAAGAGTCCATTAATGTGGTCATTGATGATCACTTAAACACACTAGTTTTGAGTCCAGATAATGATGAAGTTTTTGTAATTGATAAATCTGATACTTCATCTAATCAGACTAATTCTGAATTGAGGACTGTTAAAGATCATCCAACTACACAGATTCTTGGAAACCCTCTCACTGGTGTTCGTACCATAAACAACTTGAGGATATATGTAATTATGTATGTTTTACATCTCAGATAGAACCATCTAACATAAAAGAAGCTCTTGCTGATGAAAACTAGATAGTTGTTATGCAAGCAGAACTTAATCTATTTGTTCGAAATGATGTCTGGTATCTTGTTCCTAGACCTAAAGATAAACATATTATCGGAACAAAATGGATTTTTAAAAATAAGTCTGATGAGCTTGGAAATATTATTCGAAACAAGGCAAGATTAGTTGTACAAGGGTACACTCAAATTGAAGGTATCGATTATGATGAAACCTTTGCCCCAGTTGATCGTCTTGAATCAATCAGACTTTTTATATCCATTGCATATTTTAGAAAGTTAAAAAATTTTCAAATGGATGTAAAGAGTGCCTTTTTAAATGGCGATTTACATGAAGAAGTATATGTTGAACAACCTACAGGGTTTGAAGACCCTAAGTTTACTGATCATGTATATCGTCTCAAAAAAGCTCTCTATGGTCTAAAACAAGCTCCTAGAGCTTGGTACGAGAAATTGACTAAGTTTTTACTCAGTCATAACTTTCAAATGGGAAGTGTTGATAAAACATTGTTGGTTAAGAAACATAACGAAGATATCTTAATGGTTCAAATCTACGTTGATGACATTATTTAGGTGGGCCACACCAAAACACAAGTGGTGATGATGATTTCCACCATTAAAATCCCTAAGGCCCACCATGAAATCTGTTTCCCCATCTAGTCCCCTCTCATAATTTACATAGTGATAGTTGAAGTGGGAACAAATATCGACTTGATGGGAAACTGCTATGGCCCTTGGAAATTTTCGCACGGTGGGCATTATTGACCACTACATGAATGGTGGGGTCCACTTGAACTTTAGATCTGACTTATTCTTTAGCTCATGCCCAAAATTGAGCTTTAGAAATGGGTGGACGGTTTGGATGCAACACATGCATCATGGTGGGGGTCCACGAAGGCCCACCATCAGGTATATATATATATATATATATATATATATATATATATATATATATATATATATGATACAATAAATAATATATATACAATATTATATATAATATAATATTATATATATATATATATAATTAAACACATACAACATTATGGGTCCTACGTGGGGCCCACTGTAATGTTTATACGCCATCCAATCTGTCCATAAGGTCACGCAAACCTAGATGAAGGGTAAAAACAAATTTCAGCTTGATCCGAAACTTCTGTGGCCCTAAAAAGAGTTTCAATGGCAGGCCTTTAATCAACATTGTTTCCTATGATGTGGGCCACCTGAGTGTTGGATCAGCCTGATATTTGGAGGGGGCCAACTTCATGGAGTGGCCCACCACATAAATGGATTGGATGTCAAATAAACATCAAGGTGGGGCCCACGGCTTGAGCCGTGGGTTGCTGCCCAGCCGCCCGCCTATAGTACCACAGGCGCTGCCTGCGCTGGCAGCAGCAGCGGCTGCTGCTTCTTTATTATTATTTATTTTAAAAACCTATATTTTTGAGGTTTTTCTAATGTGGGGCCCGCATCAGGTGAATCGGATCCAATCGTTGGGTCTCATGGCTTAATACAAGCCATATAAGCCCAATATTGAATATATTTTGATGAATAGAAACAGCAAGTGGTTTTTCAACGGTGACCACCACAATTTCTTATGCTATGGCCCGCCAGAACATCGGATTGAGTCCAGTTTTCAACTCAACGTCTAAAATGGGCTAGGGAAAGGAATGGACGGTATAGATTAAAAACATACATCAAGATGGGGCCTATATGGGTGGGCCACCCCATGAGCTTGGAAACAAGCAAATATTTGTGTTTTACCAATGACGTCCAGCGTCCTTAGACACTGGACGGGTTCTCAGAGCACATGCATGGTGGTGGGCTTTGCTCAAGTGGGCCACCTCATGATGGATGGTGTGGGTACAACACATATAAGGTGGGGTCCATCCAAGTGGGCCATATGGCCATATCATGGCATGAAAGGAAAAGAGGGAGGGAGAGAGAGAGAGAGAGAGAGAGAGAGAGAGAGAGAGAGAGAGAGACGGGACACGTGTGATGGAGGGGCCCCGACACTATGGGCCCTCCCTTGCGATCAATCGTACATCAAGTGGGTCCCAATACATATGGGCCCATAAATTAAAATCCAACGGTGGAGATCCCTTCTCCACTAAAATAGACGGTCTAGATGACCCTATGCATGCAAGGGAAAATGAACATCACGATGGGGTCCATGAAGAATGGCCCTATCATGGAATGATTATGAGCATCAAGGTGGGCCATCGGCCACATCTAGGGTCCCAAGTGAGATCCGTACCATCAATCGGTAAGCCTCACTTGGCCCTTCATCATAAGAATGAAATCTAAGCCTATGGACAACACCCACCTTTCGATCTAATCGGTCCGTCGGAATGCCTATCTTCTTGTGCTACTCTTTGATGGTGGAAGATGAGAAGTGGATGGCTAGGATGGAAGATCTTAGGATGGGAAAGTGGGTCACACAAACTCTTTTCTCTCTCACATGAAATGCTTGGACATGTGGTGCTCTTGTTTGGAATTGTGAAGGAAAAGAGAGAGAGAGAGGTGTGGTGGTTGTAAGAGAGATGTGAGTGATGGGTGTGATGGGTGAAAGGGTGAGTGATGGGTGAGGTGATAGATGTGTTGACTTTTGGGGTTTGCTTGACTTGTGGAGAAAGAAAGCATGGGGGTGTTTTGTACTTGACATGAGGGGTGATTAATGGGATTGATTTGACATGTTGTAGAGATTCTCTTGGGATTGCAAATGCGCGACGTTTCTTCGAAATAAATGCCGGCCCATATCTTCCGGCTTGGGTATTGGATCGGTGCGCGAGTCGCGGCGTTGGAACCGGGGCGACGGTGCGGTCGCAATGATACAGGTCTCGGATTAAGCCGACTCAATTCTACATGATACGACCTAGGGTTGATCGCAAACGTCGATTATCAGTAGCGGATTACCGGACTTTGACGGAAAGGATCGCGGGATTCGTCGGAACAGTACGAACTAGGATACGAGTCTTACAGCTCTCCCCACCTAATAAAAATTTCATCCTCGAAATTTACACCATCATCGCAACTAACCATAACTCATAAGGGAATAGGAAACATAACATCATATATAATCAAAATGCAGCATATCATCATAATCAAACATCTAAGGGATAGGGATAACGCCCATAAATATCAAGCTCTAACTCCCAGGACGCCTCATTCATGAACAATCTATGAAGACGATGTAGGGGTCAAGTCATATGAATCATCGACGACTGCTCCTGATGACTGACGGTCCTGCTGGGTGGCATAAAATCTGCCCTGAGCCTGCTGGGGAGGTGCAGGTCCCCTCTGAGGTCTCTGCTGCTACGGGGGAGGTCCCGGAGGCTGGTGCTGCGGTCGCTGCTGCTATGGGGGTTGTCGCGGAGGCTGATACGGTGCCCTCAGCTATTGATGTTGTGGTGGCTGTCGTGCAGGTGGATGCGGTGCCCTTGGCTATTGCTGCTGTGGATGGGGACACTCGTGCACGCGATGTCCTGTCCTACTGCACCCAAAAAAGTACCTGTAAACAGTCCCAGAGGTGGTGCTAGGGGTACTGCCAGCGCTCGGAATGCTGGGCGGGTCATGATTCGCTGCGGTGAACGATGCTGCTGTGGCTAGGAGCTATTGGAGGGCTCCTTCCTCTTCTGATCTCCCCTTAGGTTATGGGCTCTCTGCAAACTATCCCAATCTCACTCGTAAATCTGGGCCGTCTCTACGATTTGCTCAAACATCGGAAGCATGTGTCCGATCACACGACTCCTGAGGGCAGGACGCAAACCGTTCTCAAAACAGCGGGCCTTCTGCCCTTCATCATCAACAAGATACGTCACAAATCTCGATAGTGTGATGAAACGAGCCTCACACTGGGACACGGTCGTGTCCCCCTCGACTAGAGTCTCAAACTCTAATGCGCGCTGCTGTCGCACATTCTCGGGAAAGAACTTCCTGTCAAACCGGTTTACAAAGTTCTCCCAGGTCCACTCGAAATCAGCTGCTACCGATCGGGCTACAGATGCCTACTAATGCTGAGCCTCACCCTAGAGAAGAAATACAACTAATGTAACTCGCTGCTAGGTCGTACATCTCATAGTGTCGAATATCTTCTTCACCTCGGAGCACCATATCTCTGCGGCAGTAGGCTCTGACTCACCCCGAAAACGCGGAGGATCGTGCTGTCGGAAGTCCTTGAGAAGGGCGCTCGCACGCTCCTGCTCTGCCTCAGTTGGTGTAATAGTGGGACGCCTGCTTTGCCCCTGAAGAATGACAGTAATCGCCTGAACCATCTGCTGCACCTGGGTGACACTCACGAGTACGGTCGGATCTGCACCGGTCTTAGGTAAAGGAGTGGCATCCTCGGGCTGGAAAGCAGGAATATCCAGTGGTGGAGCGGGAGTCGCAGGTGGTAAAGCGGGAGTAGTAGGTGGTGGAGCAAGAGTTGTAGGTGGTGGAGCGAGATTTTCTCGGGTCGCTCTTCTAACCATTACGTCCTACAGGAAGGAACAAGGGCCTATTAGCCTTGAGAATTCTCGAAGGCATAAATGTTAAGGGTCTACGTCGAAAAATCGCTAAGTTATTCGGACCCGGAACCTATCCACTCTAAGTTCATAGCAGATATGTGATGTGATCTCAGGTATTCCCAAGTTAAGCTCTGATACCAACTTCTGTCACGCTCCAAACTTGGATACCGGGCTCACGAAATTCCCGATCGCCGAATCCGGCACTGACAGCCTCCGTAGTACCCCATTCTCGGTTCCAAGTGCCCATACGCCAAATTCCGATCCTGGGATCCTACAAGGAGGATTTTCAGTATATTTTTTTTTTTGTAATGGAGCATAACCACAAGCATAACCAAGTCACAAAACAACATGACTACATATCCACTATATCAAAAACTTTTAAATACAATGCTGAAAGGGAAATACAATATAATGAGAGTAACAGAAACTCCAGAAGCTCGGTTGCACGCTCCAAGCTCAACGCTGCTGCAACCTAACGCCACCTACACGCATCTATCGTGCATAAGCTTATAGAAAGTTTAGAGGGTGGTGAAAGTGTGTGTAAGGCGAGTGCCAAGTATACAATATTAGAGTAATGCGGAAATATGCGGTAAGTCCATGAATGCTATCAGTTGTACCAAAGCTATGTGATGCAAGGCATGATTACTATCGGCCATACCAAGGTCTTGCGATGTGAGGCCTATGTAGCCAAATGTCATATGCGAGATGCAAAGTAAGCGTGCCAGTACTCATCAAGTACACATATCAGTATAGTTCCTCTCTGGATATCACCGGGGTCTAATACACCTCACACTGACTGCCTCCTCCCTAGCTGCACAGTCAAGCAAGTGGAAGAGACCACACTATCCGCCTGACCAGTAGTCTGCCAATACCTACCCAGCTCGTCGATAGTGGACACATTTGTGAGCTGGTCAAACTCAACCTAGCTTATAGCCCCCTCACTCAGGCGGATAAGGCCACACCCCCTTCCAACCGACCACGACACAATGGGAGACGCGGCCTACTGGTATTTGGCACTCTGGCGCTCGTGTATCCACTTGGTCTAGATGTTGGAGCAATTCCTAGTACCAAAAAGGTTCTGAGATTTACACCCAAGGACATCCTAAGTGCCCACAATGCTAGAACCAATATTTCCGGTATCCGATACGACCATCTACGATGTGCCTGTGGAGGCCACGACCCTGATATCGCTAGGGCGTGCAGTGATCAAGTCACACACATACGAGATGCATGAGTCACACCGTATAAACATGTAGAAATCTTGCGTGTACCACGCGGTCAGGCACTCCGTCTCATATGGAGTCCCGTAATGTCTTAGCCTAACGGCTTATGCTATGATCAAACATTCCTCATATCAAGCATACATATGATGCGTAAGGGCATGAATCATGGAGTTATACTAAGCATTTTATAAAGTAATGAACTATCCTTACAATGTAGATGGGCCTAGATGGCCTACACACAACGAGTATGGGCCAATCAATGGGCCCTAGGGAGAGTCACAATACGGCCATTTAACCAACATTGTGCTTACAATGTGGACGTCAAACCAACATTGCTCCCAAGGCACAGTCCACCATAAAACATCATTACACAAACTATGGAGGAATCCAACATTGCAATGGACCCAAAGGTCATCCTATTGGGCCTTAAATACATCAAATGGGCCATATCCATGGGCCTTATATTCATCAAGTGGGCCACATCAATGGGTTGCACCAATGGGCCTTATGTACATTGCAATGGGCCATAACCCATGAGCCTCCAATAAATTAAGACGGCCTAATCATATGGGCCTCATATATATACCAAATGGGCCTTAACAAACAGGCCATAAATACATCCAGATGGGCCTAATCACATGGGCCTTATATGTATACCATGGTGGGCCACACCAAAACACAAGCGGTGATGATGATTTCCACCATTAAAATCCCTAAGGCCCACCATGAAATCGGTTTCCCCATCTAGCCCCCTCTCATAATTTACATAGTGATAGTTGAAGTGGGAACAAATATCGACTTGATGGGAAACTGCTATGGCCCTTGGAAACTTTCGCACGGTGGGCATTATTGACCACTACATGAATGGTGGGGTCCACTTGAACTTTAGATTTGACTTATTCTTTAGCTCATGCCCAAAAATGAGCTTTAGAAATGGGTGGATGGTTTGGATGTAACACATGCATCATGGTGGGGGTCCACGAAGGCCCACCATCAGGTATATATATATACACACACACACACACACACACACACACACACACACACACACACACACACACACACACACACACACACACGGACCCACATACACTCACACACACACGCTCACACACACACACGCATGAACCCACCCACACACCCACTGTCCAGGGGATGGTGGGAATAAAACAATTACATCACTGTGGGCTCCACCATCCAGGCGGACGGTGGAATTAAACACATACAGCATTGTGGGTCCCACGTGGGGCCCACTGTAATGTTTATACGCCATCCAATCTGTCCATAAGGTCACGCAGACCTAGAAGAAGGGTAAAAACAAATTTCAGTTCGATTTGAAACTTCTGTGGCCCTAAAAAGAGTTTCAATGGCAGGCCTTTAATCAACACTGTTTCCTATGATGTGGGCCGCCTGAGCGTTGGATCGGCCTGATATTTGGAGGGGGCCCACTTCAAGGAGTGGCCCACCACATGAACAGATTGGATGTCAAATAAACATCATGGTGGGGCCCATGGCTGGAGCCATGGGTTGCTGCCCAGCCGCTCGCCTACAGTGCCGCAGGCGCTGCCTGCGCTGGCAGCAGCAGTGGCTACTGCTTCTTTATTATTATTATTTTTTTTTGAAAACCTATATTTTTGAGGTTTTTCTCATGTGGGGCCCGCATCAGGTGAATCGGACCAAACCGTTGGGTCCCATGGCTTAATACAAGCCATACATGCCCAATATTGAATATATTTTGATGAATAGAAACAGCAAGTGGTTTTTCAATGGTGACCACCACAATTTCCAATGCTATGGCCCGCCAGAACATCGGATTGAGTCTAGTTTTCAACTCAATGTCTAAAATGGGCTAGGGAAAGGAATGGACGGTATAGATTAAAAACATACATCAAGATGGGGCCTATATGAGTGGGCCACCCCATGAGCCTGGAAACAAGCAAATATTTGTGTTTTACCAGTGACGTCCAACGTCCAGGGTTCTCACAGCACATGCATGGTGGTGGGCTTTGCTTAAGTGGGCCACCTCATGATGGATGGTGTGGGTACAACACATATAAGGTGGGGTCCATCCAAGTGGGCCATATGGCCATATCATGACATGAAAGGAAAATAGGGAGGGAGAGAGAGAGAGAGAGAGAGAGACGGGACACGTGTGATGGAGGGGCCCCGACACTATGGGCCCTCAAGATGAGTCATCGGCCACATCTAGGGTCCCAAGTGAGATTCATACCATCAATCGGTAAGCCTCACTTGGCCCTTCATCATAAGAATGAAATCTAGGCCTATGGACAACACCCACCTTTCGATCTAATCGGTCCGTTGGAACGCCTATCTTCTTGTGCTCCTCTTTGATGGTGGAAGATGAGAAGTGGATGGTTAGGATGGAAGATCTTGGGATGGGAAAGTGGGCCACACAAACTCTTTTCTCTCTCACTTGAAATGCTTGGACGTGTGGTGCTCTTGTTTGGAATTGTGAAGGAGAAGAGAGAGAGAGGTTTGGTGGTTGTAAGAGAGATGTGAGTGATGGGTGTGATGGGTGAAAGGGTGAGTGATGGGTAAGGTGATAGATGTGTTGACTTTTGGGGTTTGTTTACTTGTGGAGAAAGAAAGCATGGGGGTACTTTGTACTTGACATGAGGGGTGATTGATGGGATTGATTGGACATGTTGTAGAGATTCTCTTGGGATTTCAAATGCGCGGCGTTTCTTCGAAATAAACGCCGGCCCACATCTTCCGGCTTGGGTATCGGATCGGTACGCGAGTCGCAGCGTTGGAACCGCGGCGACGGTGCGGTCGCAATGGTACAGGTCTCGGATTAAGCCGACTCAATTCTACAGGATACGACTTAGGGTCGATCTTAAACGTAGGTTATCGGTCGCGGATTACCGGACTTCGACGGAAAAGAACGCGAAATTCGTCAGAACAGTACGAACTAGGATACGGGTCTTACAAAAGATGGATCAGAAACGGCCTGGTCGACGACAGAAGTGATCCCGACCTTCGAACTTTAAATCGACTGTATCTCGCAATCCGGAATGAGTTATCTAATGTACAATATATGTTTTTGGGGTAAAATAAGCTAGTTTAGCCTACCGCCAAAGATGGATCTGAAAAGTCCAGGTCGACGACAGAAGTGATCCAGACCATTAGACCTTAAATCGGGCATATCTCCCAATCCGAAATGAGTTGTTTGACGTAAAATATATGATTTTGGGGTAGAACGAGCTACTTTAGCCAACCAACCTGGCTATGCTGGGTTGCCCATGCCGGATGTGCGAAATACCAAAAAAGATGGATGAGAAAAGGTCGATCGACGACTGAAGTGATCCAGACCATCGGACCATAAATCGAGCGTATCTCGAAATCCGGAATGATTTATCTGACGTAAAATATATGATTTTGGGGTAAATCGGGCTACTTTAGCCTACCGCCAAAGATGGATCAGAAATGGCCTGGTCGACGACCGAAGTGATCCACACCATCAGACTTTAAATTGGACGTATCTTGTAATCCAGAATGAGTTATGTGACGTTAAATATATGATTTTGGGGTACTACGAGCTACTTTAGCTTACCGCCAAAGATGGATCAGAAATGGCCCGGTCGACGACCGAAGTGATCCAGAACATCAAACCTTAAATGGGGTGTATCTCGCAATCCAGAATGAGTTACCTAACGTAAAATATATTATTTTGGGGTAGAATGAGCTACTTTAGCCTGCCGCCAAAGATAGATTAGAAAAGGACCAGTCGATGGCAGATGTGAACCAGACCATCGGACTTTAAATCAGGGGTATCTTGCAATCCGGAAAGAGTTACTTGACGTAAAATATCTGATTTTGGGGTAGAACGAGCTACTTTAGCCTACCGCCTAAGATGGATAAAAAATGGATCGATCGACGACAGAAGTGATCTAGGCCATCGGACTTAAAATCGGGTGTATCTGGTAATCAGGAATGAGTTGTCCAATGTAAAATATATGATTTTGGTGTAGAAATAGCTAGTTTCGTCTTCTGCCAAAGATGGATCAGAAAAGGCCCGGTCGACGACAGAAGTGATCTAGACCATCGGACATTAAATCGCCGTATCTCGCAATCCGGAAGGCATTATTTGATGTAAAATATATGATTATGGGGTAGAACGAACTACTTTAGCCAACTAACCCCTCTACACCAGGTTGCCCAAGCCGGATTTTTGAAACACCGCCAAGGATGGATCAGAAAAGGCACGGTCGACGACAGAAGTGATCGAGACCATCAGACCTTAAATTAGGCGTATGTCGCAATCCGGAATGAGTTACCTGACATAAAATATATGATTTTGGGGTAGAACAAGCTACTTTAGCCTACCGCCAAAGATGGATCAGAAACGGCCCGGTCGACTACTGAAGTGATCCAGACCATCAGACTTTAAATCGGGTATATTTCGAAATCCGGAATGAGTTAACTGAAGTAAAATATATGATTTTGGGGTAAAACGATCTTGTTTAGCTTGCCGCCAAAGATGGATTTGAAAAGGGCCGGTCCACGACAAAAGTAATCCAGACCATCGGACCTTAAATCGGGCGTATCTCGCAATCCGTAATGAGTTATTTAATGCAAAATATATGATTTTGGGGTAGAACGAGCAACTTTAGCCAACTAACCCCGCTATGGCGAGTTACCCAAGCCGAATTTGTGAAATACCGCCAAAGATGGATCAGGAAAGGCTCGATCGATGACAGAAGTGATCCAGACCATCAGACCATAAATCGGGTGTATCTCGTAATCCAGAAGGAGTAATGAAAAGGCCAAGCTATATGTCCTAGAGGGGGGGGGGTGAATAGGACTATGCCAAATTTAAAATAAAATCAGCGGAAATAAAATAAGCCAATAGCCTTACTATATGAATCAATTCACAAAGCTAAATTTAAATCACCTTGATAAATAGGTATCGAGAGATTGATGCAAATTCAGTTCTAAGGACAACCTTACACCATAATCAACAAGGGCTTATGGTAGGACAACCTTATTTCTAGAACCTCTTTTGGATCAAGGACTCAATATTAATATAAGTAAATGAAATAGCAAGGAATTGTAATTAAATGCAGAAGTAAGATCTAAATTATTACAACAATCCCCACACTTGCTTGAAATGTAAATAATTACAACATTCACATCCACTTGTACATTCCACAAGATCGAATGATAAAAGATGTGAAAATTAAGCAAGTATTCAAACCACAAGTCAAAGAGTTATAGTGGTTCGCTTGTGTGTACACCAACTGTTTTCCAACAGCTACACAAAAAGCTACTCCACTCCTAATATCCTCACACAGGGGATATTAGCGTTCACTAACAAATAGGTTTTCACAGGTTCACCAAAAACCTTTACAATTGTGTCTTTTTCACTTGGGCTTACACAATTCAAAAACCCCTCTTTTCTGAGTTTTCTGGTTTTCGTCTGACAACCAATACTATGAGATTTTTCTGGCTCAACCTCAAACAAAACCAGTACAATGAGATTTTTCTGGCTTAACCTCAAACAAAACCAAAAGTAAATGAATTTTACAGAATTGTAAAATACCTGGATTTCTCCTTTTTCGTAGTAGCCCGGTAGAACCAATCGGAGTAGATGATTTGAATGTCAAAGTTCAATTTCCAATACTCACATTCATAAGGTTCTAAATTCTAATTAATTTTAGATTTAACTCGTTGGGCGTAGCTATATTTGATTTTGATTCCAAGAAGAAGGAATAATATAATTCCTCTTTTCAAATAAGATTGGAATATAGAAACAAAATCAAATTAAATAAGCTAGCAAAAAGGAATATTCAATAATCACAATCTAGCTTAAAATAAACACAGACTTATCTCAGAGTAATCACTTGAAAATTCTTGAATCGAATGGAGTTAAAGTTATGAAAACTCTGAATTTCGTGTTCAATTTATAGAAGCAGAAATCGCTCCTACGACTGGTCTTAGAAACCTACGACTGGTCGTAGCTCTAACAGACTTTTGAAAAAATAAGCGCGATATTTGAAAGCCGTTCCACGACTGGTCGTGAGTACCCTACGACTGGTCGTGGGTCACCTACGACTGGTCGTAGATACCTACGACTGGTTGTAGGACCAGTGATTTCGTTGCTGGACTTTAAGTCGTAGCTCCACGACTGGTCGTGGACGAGTCGAAGCCACACCTACGACCGGTCGAAGGACCTCCAGGACTGGTCGTGGGCGTACCAAAAATTCTGAAAAATCTTCAACTACTTAGGACTGGTCGTGGAATTTCTTGGACTAGTCGAACCAATGCTAGGACTGGTCGAACAAGAGCTAGGACTGGTCGTAGAATAGACCAACCTTGTGTAAAATAAATATTTGATTAATGTATCCAAAGTGACCTACTTAAAGGGTCAACCTAAGGTCATTCAAACCTGAACCATGTCGTATGGACATTGAACTTCAACCATTCAACGAATGTAGATAATTTGAATCATATCAGGCTTGAGATCTTGAACAACATAGAACTACTTCATGCGTTGTTTCTTTAGATTTGAACTTCAACATTGTAGCTTCTTGAGGTGTCTTGAATTCCAATAAATGATCATACAAGTATAGGACACAGATAGACGTTTTGTCACACAAAATTTAACAACCAAAGGAGCATGAGACCATAGCACTTACAAGTTATCTGACGCAAAATATATGATTTTGATGTAGAACAAGCTACTTTAGCCTACCGCCAAAGATGGATCTGAAATGGCCCAATCGACGACAGAAGTGATCCTGACCATCGGACCTTTAATTGGGCCTATCTCGCAATTCGGAATGAGTTATTTAACATAAAATAAATGATTTTGAGATAGAACGAGCTAGTTTAGCCTACCCCCAAAGATGGATCTAAAAAGGCCTGGCGGACGACAGAAGTGATCCAGACCATCGGACCCTAAAGCGCGGGTATCTCGCAATCGGGAATGAGTTATCTGACGTAAAATATATGATTTTGGGGTGGAACGACCTAGTTTAGCCTTCCGCCAAAGTTGGATCCTAAAAGGCCCGGTCGACGACAGAAGTGATCCAGACCATCGGACCTTAAATCGGGCGTATCTCGCAATCTGTAATGAATTATTTGACGCAAAATATATGATTTTGGGGCAGAATGAGCAACTTCAGCCAACCAACCCCGCTAGGGTGGGTTGACCAAGCTGGATTTGCGAAATACTACTAAAGATGGATCAGAAAAGGCTCTATCGACGACAGAAGGGAACTAGACCATCGGACCATAAATCGGGCGTATCTCATAATTCATAATGAGTTATCTGACGTAAAATATTTGATTTTGGGGTAGAACTAACTACTTTAGCCTAACCCCAATTGATGGAACAGAAACGGCCCGGTCGACGAACGAAGTGATCCACACCATTGGACTTTAAATCGGGGGTATCTCGCAATCCGGAAAGAGTTATTTGACGTAAAATATATGATTTTGGGGTAGAACGAGCTACTTTAGCCTACCGCCAAAGATGGATCTGAAATGGCCCGGTCGACGACCGAAGTGATCCAAACCATCGGACTTTAAATCAGGCGTATCTCAAAATCCGGAAAGAGTAATTTGACGTAAAATATATGATTTTTGGGTAGAACGAGCTAGTTTAGCCTTCTGCAAAAATGGATCTGAAATGGCCCGGTCGACGATAGAAGTGATCCAGACCATCAGACCTTAAATCGGGCGTATTTAGCAATCCAGAATAAGTTATTTGACGCAAAATATATGATTTTGGGGTAGAACGAGCAACTTTAGCAAACCAACCCCGCTAGGGAGGGTTAACCAAGCCGGATTTGCGAAATACCACTAAAGATGGATCAGAGAAGGCTCTGTCAATGACAGAAGTATACCAGACCATCGGACCATAAATCGAGCGTATCTCGCAATCTGGAATGAGTTATCTGATGTAAAATATTTGATTTTGGAGTAGAACGTGCTACTTTAGCCTAACCCCAACTGATGGATCAGAAATGGCCAGGTTGACGACCAAAGTGATCCAGACGATCGGATTGTTAATCGGGCGTATCTCGCAATCCGGAAAGAGTTATTTGACGTAAAATATATGATTTTGGGGTAGAACGAGCTACTTTAGCATACCGCCAAAGATGGATCTGAAATGGCCAGGTCGACGACAGAAGTGTTCCAGACCATCAGACCTTAAATTGGGTGTATCTCACAGTCCGGAATGAGTAATCTGACGTAAAATATGTGATTTTGGGGTAGAATGAGCTGCTTTCGCCTTCCGCCAAAGATGGATGAGAAATGGCCTGGTCGACGACAGAAGTGATCCAGGACATCGGACTTTAAATTGGGTGTTTCACGAAATTCGGAATGAGTTATCTAACCTAAAATAATTGATTTTAGGGTAAAATGAGCTAGTTTAGCATACCGCCAAAGCTGGATATGAAAAGGCCCGGTCGACGGCAGAAGTGATCCAGACCATCGGACCTTAAATCGGGCGTATCTCACAATCTAGAATGAGTTATTAGACGTAAAATATATGATTTTGGGGTAGAACGAGCTACTTTAGCCAACGAACTTGGTTATGCTGGGTTGTCAAAGCCGGATTGGGAAATACCGGCAAAGATGCATCAATAAAGGTTCAGTCGATGACAGAAGTGATCCGGACCGTCGAACCTTAAATCGGGCGTCTCTCGCAATCCAGAATGAGTTATGTGACGTAAAATATATAATTTTGGGGTAGAACGAGCTGCTTTAGCTAATCATCAAAGATGGATAAAAAAGGACTAGTCGACGACAAAAGTGATCCAGACCATAGGACTTTAAATCAGGTGTATATCGCAATCGGGAATGAGTTATCTGACGTAAAATATATGATTTTGGGCTAGAACGAGCTAGTTTAGCGTACCGCCAAACATGGATCTAAAAAGGCCAGGTCGACGACAGAAGTGATCCAGACCATCGGACGTTAAATTGGGCATTTCTTGCAATGCGAAATGATCATTTGACGTAAAATATAAGATTTTGCAGTAGAACGAGCTACTTTAGCCAACCAACCCCACTACGCCGGTTGCCCAAGCTGGATTTGAGAAATACCGCTAAAGATGGATGAGGAAAGGCCCGGTCGACGATAGAAGTGATCCAGACCATCGGACCTTAAATCAGGCATATCTTGCAATCCAGAATGAGTTATCTGACGTAAAATATAGGATTTTGGGGTAGAACGAGCTAGTTTAGTCTACCGCCAAAGATGGATCAGAAACGGCCCGGTCGACGATCGAAGTGATCTTGAACATCAGACCCTAAATTGGGCGTATCTCGCAATTCGAAATGAGTTACCTGATGTAAAATATATGATTTTGTGGTAGATCGAGCGACTTTATCCTACCGCCAAAGATAGATCAGAAAAGGCTCGGTCGACGGTAGGAGCGATCCAGATCATCGGACTTTAAATCAGGCGTATCTCTCAATCCAAAAAGAGTTATCTCACGTAAAATATTTGATTTTGGGGGTAGAACGAGCAACTTTATCCTACCGCCAAAGATGGATAAAAAACGGATCGATCAACGACAGAAGTGATCCAGACCATCGAACTTTAAATCGGGTGTATCTCGTAATCGGAATGAATAATCTGACGTAAAATATATGATTTTGGGGTAGAACGAGCTAGTTTAGCCTAACGCCAAAGATGAATCAGAAAAGGCCCGGTCGACGTCAGAAGTGATCTAGACCATTAAACATTAAATTGGCGTATCTCGCAATCCGGAAGGAGTTATTTGACGTAAAATATATGATTTTGGGGTGGAACGAGCTACTTTAGCCAACTAACCCCTCTACGCCAGTTGCACAAGCCAAATTTATGAAATATCGCCAAAGATGGATTAGAAAAGTCCCGGTCGACGACAGAAGTGATTCAGACCATCGGACATTAAATCGGGCATATCTCGCAATCCAGAATGAGTTATTTGACGTAAAATATAAGATTTTGGAGTAGAACGAGCTACTTTAGCCAACCAACCCAGCCACGCAGGTTGCCCAAGCTGGATTTACGAAATACCACCAAATATGGATCAGAGAAGGCCTGGTCAACGACACAAGTGATCCAGACCATCGGGCCTTAAATCGGGCGTATCTCACAATCCGAAACGAGTTACCTGACGTAAAATATATGATTTTGGGGTAGAACGAGCTACTTTAGCCTACCGCAAAAGATGGATAAAAAATGGCCCGGTCGACTACAGAAGCAATCCAGGCCATTAGACTTTAAATCGGGTGAATCTCGCAATCTGTAATGAGTCTTCTAAAGTAAAATATATGATTTTGGGGTAAAACGAGCTAGTTTAGACAACCACCAAAGATTGAAAAGGCTCAGTCGACGACAGAAGTGATCCAGACTATCGGACCATAAATCGAGCATATCTCGCAATCCAGAATGAGTTATCTGAAGTAAAAAATATGATTTTGGGGTAGAACGAGCAACTTTAGAAAACAAACCCCTCTAGGTTGGGTTGCCCAACCCGGATTTGCGAAATATCACAAAAGATAGATCAGAAAAGGCCCGGTCGACGACAGAAATGATCCAGACCATCGTACTTTAAAATTGTCGTATCTCGCAATCTGGAATGAGTTAACTGAATTAAAATATATGATTTTGGGGTTGAACGAGCAACTTTAGCCTATCGCCAAAGATGGATCAAAAAAGGCCCGGTAGACGACAGAAGTGATCCAGACCATCGGATATTAAATCGGGCGTGTCTTGCAATCCGGAATGAGTAATCTGACGTAAAAAATATGATTTTGGGGTAGAACAAGCTACTTTAGCCAACCGCCAAAGATGGATCAGAAAAGGCCCATTCGACGACAGAAGTGATCTAGACCATCGGACCTTAAATCGGGCTTATCTCGCAATCCGGAATGAGTTATCTTACATAAAATATATGATTTTGGGGTAGTACGAGCTACTTTATCATACCGCCAAAGACGAATCAGAAACGGCCCAATTGAAATCAGAAGTGATCTAGAACATTGGACTTTAAATTGGGTGTATCTCGCAATTTAGAATGAGTTATTTAACGTAAAATATATGATTTTGGGGAAGAATGAGCTACTGTAGCCTATCGCCAAAGATGGATCAGAAACGGCCCAGTCGACGACATAAGTGATCTAGACCATCGGACCTTAAATCGGGCATATCTCACAATCCGGAAAGAGTTACCTGACGTAAAATGTATGATTTTGTGTTAGAACGAGCTAGTTTAGCCTTCCGCCAAAGATGGATCTGAAAAGGCCCAGTCGACGACAGAAGTGATCCAGACCATCGGACCTTAAATCGGGGGTATCTCTTAATCCGGAATGAGTTATTTTACATAAAATATATGATTTTGGGCTAACACGAGATACTTTAGCCAACGCCCGAGTTGGATTTGCGAAATACCGCCAAAGATGGATCAGAAAAGGTACGGTCAATGACAGAGGTGATCCAGACCATCAGACCTTAAATCGGGCGTATCTCGTAATCTAGAATGAGTTATTTGACTTAAAAATATATGATTTTGGGCTAGAACGAGCTACTCTTGCCAACCAACCCTGCTACGCCGGGTTGCACAAGCCGGATTTGCGAAATACCATCAAATATGGATCAGAAAAGGCCCGGTTGATGATAGAAGTGATCCAGACCATCGGACCTAAAATCGAGCGTATCTCGCAATCCAGAATGAGTTATCATACGTAAAATATATGATTTTGGGGGTAGAACGAGCTACTTTAGCCTACCGCCAAAGATGGATAAAAAATGGTCGGTCGACGACCGAAGTGATCCAGACTATCGGACTTTAAATCAGGCATATCTCGTAATCCGAAATGAGTTATCTGACGTAAAATATATGATTTTGGGGTAGAACGAGCAACTTTATCCTACCGCCAAAGATGGATCAGAAATGTCCTGGTCGGCGACCGAAGTGATCTAGAACATCGAATCTTAAATCGGGCATATCTCGCAATCTGTAATGAGTTACCTGATGTAAAATATATGATTTTGAGGTTGAACGAGCGACTTTAGCCTACAGCCAAAGATCGATCTGAAAAGGGCAGGTCGACGGTAAAAGTGATCCAGACCATTGTACTTTAAATCAAGTGTATCTCGTAATCTCGAAAGAGTTATCTGACGTAAAATATATGATTTTGGGGTAGAACGAGCTAGTTTAACCTATCACTGAAGACGGATATGAAAAGGTCTGGTCGACTACAGAAGTGATCCACGCCATCGGACCTTAAATCGGGCGTATCTGGCAATTCGGTATCAGTTATCTGAGGTAAAATATATGATTTTAGGGTAGAACGAGCTACTTTACCCAAGCAACCCCGCTATGTCGGGTTGCCCAAGCCGGATTTGCGAAATACCGCCAAAGATGGATTAGAAAAGGCCCGGTCAACGACAGAAGTGATCCTGACCATCAGACCTTAAATTAGGTGTATCTCGCAATCTAGAATGAGTTACATGACATAAAATATAAGATTTTGGGGTAGAACGAGCTACTTTAGCTTACTGCCAAAAATAGATAAGAAACGGTCCGGTCGACAATAGAAGTGATCCTAAATATGACATATCTCGCAATCCGGAAAGAGTTACTGACGTAAAATATATGATTTTGGGGAAGAAAGAGCTACTTTAGACAACCAACCCAGCTAAGCCAGGTTGCCCAAGCCGGATTTGCGAAATACCGCCAATGATGGATCAGAAAAAGCCCGGTTGACGAGAGAAGTGATTCAGACCATCGGACCTTAAATCGGGCGTATCTTACAATCCGAAATGAGTTATTTGACGAAAAATATATGATTTTGGGGTAGAACAAGCTACTTTAGCCAACAACCCTACTACGTTGGGTTGGCTAAGGCGGATTTGCAAAATACTGTCAAAGATGGATTAGAAAAGGCCCGGTAAATGACAGAAGTGATCCAGACCATCGAACCTGAAATCAGGCGTATCTCGCAATCCGAAATGAGTTATCTGATGTAAAATATATGATTTTAGGGTAGAACGAGCTACTTTAACCTACCGCCAAAGATGGATCATAAACGGCTCGGTTGACGACAGAAGTGATCCAGTCTATCGGACTTTAAATTGGGTGTATCTCGCTATCCGAAAAGAGTTATCTGATGTAAAATATATGATTTTGTGGTAGAACGAGCTACTTTATCCTGCAGGCAAAGATGGTTTAGAAACGGCCCGGTCGACAATAGAAGTGATCCAGACCATCGGACTTTAAATTGGGCATATCTCGCATTCCGGAAAGAGTTATCTGACGTAAAATATATGATTTTGGGGAAGAACGAGCTACTTTAGCCAACCAACCCTGCTAAGCCGGGTTGCCCAAGCCGAATTTGCGAAATACCGCCAATGATGGATCAGAAAAGGCCTGGTCGATGACAGAAGTGATCTAGATCACGTACCTTAAATCGTGCGTATCTTGTAATCCGGAATGAGTTATCTGACTTAAAATATATGATTTTGGGGTAGAACGAGCTACTTTCGCCTACCGCCAAACATGGATCAGAAACGGCTCAGTCGTCGATTGAAGTGATCCAGACCATCGGACTTGAAATCGGACGTCTCTCCCAATCTGGAATGAGTTATCTGACGTAAAATATATGATTTTGGGGTAGAACTAGCTACTTTGGCCTACCGCCAAAGATGGATCAGAAAAGGCTCAGTCTATGACAGAAGTGATCCAGACCATCGGACCTTAAATCGGGAGTGTCTGGCATTCCGGAATGAGTTATCTAACGTAAAATATATTATTTTGGAGTAGAACGAGCTACTTTAGCCTACTGCCAAAGATGTGTCAGAAACGGCCTGGTCGACGTCAGAAGTGTTCCAGACCATCGTACTTTAAATCGGGCGTATCTCGCAATCCGAAATGAGGTATCTGACGTAAAATATATGATTTTGGAGTAGAAGGAGCTACTTTACCCTACCACCAAAGTTGGATCAGAAACGACCCGGTCGACATCAAAAGTGATCCAGACCATCAGACTTTAAATCGGGCGTATCTCGCAATCTAGAATGAGTTATTTGATGAAAATTATATGATTTTGGAGGAGAACGAGCTACTTTAGCATACCGCTAAAAATGGATCAGAAAAGGCCTGGTCGATGACAGAAGTGATCTAGACCATCGGACCTTAAATCGGTCGTGTCTCGTAATCCGGAATGACTTATCTGACGTAAAATATATGATTTTGGAGTAGAACGAGCGACTTTAGCCTATCAGCAAAGATGGATCAGAAATGGACTAGTCGACGATAGAAGTGATCCAGACCATCGGACTTTAAATCGGGTGTATCTTGCAATCGGGAATGATTTATCTAATGTAAAATATATGATTTTGGGGTAGAACGAGTTAGTTTAGCCTACCACCAAGGATGGATCTGAAAAGGCCCGATCGACGACAGAAGTGATCCAGACCATCGGACCTTAAATCGGGCGTATCTCCCAATCTGGAATGAGTTATTGTACTTAAAATATATGATTTTGGAGTATAACGAACTACTTTAGCCAACCAACCTCGTTACGCCGGGTTGTACAATCCTGATTTGTGAAAAAACTCCAAATATGGATCAGAAAAGGCCCGGTCAATGAAAGAAGTGATTTAGATCATCGAACATTAAATCGAGCATATCTCGCAATCCGGAATGAGTTATCTGATGCAAAATATATGATTTTGGGGTAGAACGAGAGACTTTAGCCTACCACCAAAGATGGATCAGAAACGGCCCGGTCGACGACCAAAGTGATCCAGACCATCGGATTTTAAATCGGGCATATCTCGCAATGCGAAATCAGTTGACTGATGTAAATATATGATTTTGGGGTAGAACGGGCAACTTTACCCTACCACCAAAGATGGATAAAAAACGGCCCAATCGACGACCGAAGTGATCCAGACCATCGGACCTGAAATCGGGCGTATCTCGCAATCCGGAATGAGTTACCTCACATAAAATATATTTTGAGGAAGAACGAGCTACTTTAGCTTACTGCCAAAGATGGATCTGAATAAGTCAGGTCGACGGCAGAAGTGATCTACACCATCGTACTTTAAATTAGGTGTATCTCTCAATCTAGAAAGAGTTATCTGACGTAAAATATATGATTTTGGGATAGAACGAGCTAGTTTAGCCTACTGCCAAAGACAGATCTGAAAAGGCCTGGTCGACGACAGAAGTGATCCAGGCCATCGGACCTTAAATCATGCATATCTCGCAATTTGGAATCAGTTATCTGAGGTAAAATATATGATTTTGGGGTAGAACGAGCTACTTTACCCAAGCAAACACGTTATGCCGGGTTGCCCAAGCCGGATGTACGAAATAGCCCCAAAGATGGATTAGAAACTGCCCGGTCAACGACAGAAGTGATCCAGACCATCGGACCTTAAATCGGGCATATCTCGCAATCCAGATTGAGTTACATGACATAAAATATATGATTTTGGGGAAGAACGAGCTACTTTAGCCAACCAACATTGCTAAACCTGGTTACCCAAGCTGGATTTGCGAAATACTGCCAATGATGGATCAGAAAAGGCCCGGTCGATGACAGAAGTGAGCCAGACCATCGGACCTTAAATCGGGCGTATCTCGCAATCTGGATTGACTTATTTGACGAAAAATATATGATTTTGGGGTAGTAGAAGCTACTTTAGCCAACAACCCTGCTACGCTGGGTTGCCCAAGCCGGATTTGCGAAATGCCGCCAAAGATGGATCAGAAAAGGCCCGGTCAATGACAGTAGTGATCCAGACCATCGGTCCTGCAATTAGGCGTATCTCGCAATCCGGAATGAGTTATCTGACGTAAAATATATGATTTTAGGGTAGAACGAGCTATTTAGCCTACCAGCAAAGATGTATCATAAACGGTCCGGTCGACAATAGAAGTGATCCAGACCATCGGACTTTAAATTGGGGGTATCTTGCAATCCAGAAAGAGTTATGTGATGTAAAATATATGATTTTGTGGTAGAACGAGCTACTTTAGCCTACAGGCAAAGATGGATCAGAAACGGCCCGGTCGACAATAGAAGTGATCCAGACCATCGGACATTAAATTGGGCGTATCTCGCAATCCGGAAAGAGTTATCTAATGTAAAACATATGATTTTGGGGAAGAACAAGCTACTTTAGCCAAATGACCCTGCTAAGCTGGGTTGCCCAAGTCGGATTTGCGAAATACCACCAACAATGGATCAGAAAAGGCCTGATCGACGATAGAAGTGATCCACATCATCGGACCTTAAATCGGGCGTAACTCGCAATTCGGAATGAGTTATCTGACGTTAAATATATGATTTTGGGGTAGAAGGAGTTACTTTACCCTACTGCCAAAGATGGATCAGAAATGGCTCGGTCTACAACAAAAGTGATCCAGACCATCGACCTTAAACCGGGCTTGACTCGCAATCCGGAATGAGTTATCTGACGTTAAATATATGATTTTGGGGTAGAAGGAGCTACTTTACCCTACCGCCAAAGATGGATCAGAAACGGCCCGGTCTACAACAAAAGTGATCCAGACCATCGGACCTTAAACCGGGCGTGACTCGCAATCCAGAATGAGTTATCTGACGTTAAATATATGATTTTGGGGTAGAACGAGCTAGTTTTGCCTACCGCCAAAGATACATTAGAAAAGTCCTGGTCGACGACTGAAGTGATCTAGACCATCGGACCTTAAATCAGACGTATCTCGCAATCCGGAATGAGTTACCTGACGAAAATATATGATTTTGGGGTAGAACTAGCTACTTTAGCCTACTGCCAAAGTTGGATCAGAAAAGGCTCGGTCTACGACAGAAGTGATCCAGACCATCGGACTTTAAATCGGGCGTATCTCGCACTATAGAATGAGTTATTTGACGTAAAATATATTATTTTGGGGTAGAACGAGGTACATTAGCCTACCGCCAAAGATGGATCAGAAACGGACTGGTTGACGACCAAAGTCATCTACACCATCGAACCTTAAATCGGGCATATCTCGCAATTTGGAATGAGTTATCTGACGTAAAATATATGATTTTGGAGTAGAACGAGCTACTTTAGCATACCGCTAAAGATTGATAAGAAAAGGCACGGTCTACAACAGAAGTGATCCAGACCATCGGACATTAAATTGGGGGTGTCTTGCAATCTAAAATGAGTTATCTGACGTAAAATATATGATTTTAGGGTAGAACGAGCTAGTTTAGCCTATCACAAAGGATACATCAGAAAAGGCCCGGTCGACGACAGAAGTGATCCAAACCATTGTACCTTAAATCGGGCGTATCTCACAATCCGGAATGAGTTACCTGATGTAAAATATATGATTTTAGGGTAAAAGGAGCTACTTTACCCTACCACCAAAGATGGATTAGAAACGGCCCAGTCGACGTCAGAAATGATCCAGACCATCGGACTTTAAATCGGGCATATCTCGTAATTTAGAATGTGTTATTTGACGTAAACCATATGATTTTGGGGTAGAACGAGCTACTTTAGCATACCGCCAAAGATGGATCAGAAACGGCCCGGTCGAGGACATAAGTGATCCAGACCATCGGACCTTAAATCGGGCGTATCTCGCAATTCGGAAAGAGTTACCTGACGTAAAATATACGATTTTTGGGTAGAATGAGCTTGTTTTGCCTACAGCCAAAGATGGATCTGAAAAGGTCCGGTCGACGACAGAAGTGATCCAGACCATCGGACCTTAAATCGAGCGTATCTCGCAATCCAGAATGAGTTATTTGACGTATACTACATGATTTTGGGGTAGAACGAGCTACTTTAGCCAACGCCTAAGCAGGATTTGCGAAATACAGCCAAAGATGGATCAAAAAAGGCCCGGTCGAAGACAGAAGTGATCCAGACCATCGATCATTAAATCGGACATGTCTCGCAATTCGGAATGAGTTATCTGACGTAAAATCTATGATTTTAGGGTAGAACGAGCTAGTTTAGCCTACCGCAAAGGATACATCAGAAAAGGCCCGGTCGGCGACAGAAGTGATCCAAACCATTGAACCTTAAATCGGGCGTATCTCGCAATCCGGAATGAGTTAACTGACGTACAATATATGATTTTAGGGTAGAAGGAGCTACTTTACCCTACCACCAAAAATGGATTTGAAACGGCCCAGTCGATGTCAGAAGTGATCCAGACCATCGGACTTTAAATCGGGCATATCTCGCAATTTAGAATGAGTTATTTGACGTAAACCATATGATTTTGGGGTAGAACGAGCTACTTTAGCATACCGCCAAATATGGATCAGAAACGGCCCAGTCGAGGACATAAGTGATCCAGTCCATCGGACTTTAAATCGGGCGTATCTCGTAATTCGGAAAGAGTTACATGACGTAAAATGTACGATTTTTGGGTAGAATGTGCTTGTTTTGCCTACAGCCAATGATGGATCTGAAAAGGTCCGGTCAACGACAGAAGTGATCGAGACCATCGGATATTAAATCGAGCGTATCTCGTAATCCGGATGAGTTATTTGATGTATACTACATGATTTTGGGGTAAAACGAGCTACTTTAGCCAACGCCTAAGCAGGATTTGCAAAATACAGCCAAAGATGGATCAGAAAAGGCCCGATCGATGACAGAAGTGATCCAGACCATCGAACATTAAATCGAGCGTGTCTCAAAATTCGGAATGAGTTATCTGACATAAAATCTATGATTTTAGGATAGAACGAGCTAGTTTAGCCTACCGCAAAGGATACATCAGAAAAGGCCTGGTCGACGATAGAACTGATCCAAACCATTGGACCTTAAATCGGGCGTATCTCGCAATCTGGAATGAGTTACCTGACGTAAAATATATGATTTTAGGGTAGAAGGAGCTACTTTACCCTACCACCAAAGATGGATCAGAAACGGCCCAGTCGACGTTAGAAGTGATCCAGACCATCGGACTTTAAATCGAGCATATCTCGCAATTTAGAATGAGTTATTTAATGTAAACCATATGATTTTGGGGTAGAACGAGCTACTTTAGCATACCGCCAAAGATGGATCAGAAATGGCCCTGTCGAGGACATAAGTGATCTAGTCCATCAGACCTTAAATCGGGCGTATCTCGCAATTCGGAAAGAGTTACCTGACGTAAAATATAAGATTTTTGGGTAGAATGAGCTTGTTTTGCCTACAGCCAAAGATGGATCTGAAAAGGTCCGGTCGACGATAGAAGTGATCCAGACCATCGGACATTAAATCGAGCATATCTCGCAATGCGGAATGAGTTATTTGACGTATACTATATGATTTTGGTGTAGAACGAGCTACTTTAGCCAACGCCTAAGTAGGATTTGCGAAATACAGCCAAAGATGGATCAGAAAAGGCCCGGTTGATGACAGAAGTGATCCAGACCATCGAACATTAAATCGGGCGTGTCTCGCAATCCGGAATGAGTTATTTGACGTAAAATATATGATTTTGGGGTAGAACGAGCTACTTTAGCCTATCACCAAAGATGGATCAGAAACGGACTGGTCGACGACAGAAGTGATCCGGACCATCAGACTTTAAATCGGGTGTATCTCGCAATCAGGAATGATTTATCTGACGTAAAATATATGATTTTGGGGTAGAACGAGATAGTTTAGCCTACCGCCAAAGATGGATCTGAAAAGGCCGGGTCGACGACAGAAGTGATCCAGACCATCGGACCTTAAATCGGACGTATCTCGCAATCTGGATTGAGTTATTTTACGTAAAATATATGATTTTGGGGTAGAATGAGCTACTTTAGCCAACCAACCCCGTTACGCCGGGTTGCCTAAGCCGAATTTGCGAAATACCGCCATATATGGTTTAGAAAAGGCCCAGTTGATGACAGAAGTGATCCAGACCATCGGACCTTAAATCGAGTGTATCTCGTAATCTGGAATGAGTTATCAGACGTAAAATATATGATATTGGGGTAGAACGATCTACATTAGCCTACCGCCAAAGATGGATCAGAAATGGCCCGGTCGACGACCGAAGTGAACCAGACAATCGGATTTTAAATCGAGCGTATCTTGCAATCCGGAATGAGTTATCTGATGTAAAATATATGATTTTGGGGTAGAACGTACTAGTTTAGCCTACCACCAAAGACGGATCTGAAAAGGCCCAGTCGACGACAGAAGTGATCTAGGCCATTGGTCCTTAAATCGGTCGTATCTCTCAATTCTGAATCAGCTATCTGAGGTGAAATATATGATTTTGGGGTAGAACGAGCTACTTTTCCCAATCAACCCCGCTATGCCAGGTTACCCAAGCCAGATGTGCGAAATACCGCCAAAGATGGATTAGAAATGGTCCGGTCAACGGCAGAAGTGATCCAGACCATCGGACCTTAAATCGGGCGTATCACGTAATCCAGAATGAGTTAAATCACATAAAATACGTGATTTTGGGGTAGAACGAGCTACTTTAGCCTACAAGCATAGATGGATCATAAACGGCCCGGTCGACAATAGAAGTGATCTAGACCATCGGACTTTAAATCAGGCGTATCTCGCAATCCAGAAAGAGTTATCGAACGTAAAATATATGATTTTGGGGAAGAACGAGCTACTTTAGCCAAACAACCCTGCTAAGCCGGATTGCCCCATCCGAATTTGAGAAAATACCACCAATGATGGATCAGAAAACGCCCAGTCGACGACAGAAATTATCCAGATCATTGGACCTTAAATCGGGCATATCTCGCAATCCGGAATGAGTTATCTGACGTAAAATATATGATTTTGGGGTAGAATGAGATACTTTAGCCTACAGCCAAAGATGGATCAGAAAAGGCCTGGTCTACGACAGAAGTGATCCAGACCATCGGACCTTAATCTGGCGTGTCTCACAATCTGAGATGAGTTATCTGATGTAAAATATATGATTTTAGGGTAGAACGAGCTAGTTTAGCCTACCGCAAAAGATACATCAGAAAAGGCCCGGTCGACGACAGAAGTGATCCAAACCATCGGACCTTAAATCGGGCGTATCTCGCAATCCGGATTGAGTTACCTGACGTAAAATATATGACTTTGGGTAGAACGAGCTAGTTTAGCCTACCACCAAAGATGGATCAGAAACAGCCCAGTTAACGGCAGAAGTGATCCAGACCATCGGACTTTAAATCGGGCATATCTCGCAATCTAGAATGAGTTATTTGACGTAAACCATATGATTTTGGGGTAGAATGAGCTACTTTAGCATACCGCCAAAGATGGATCAGAAACAGCCAGGTCGAGGACATAAGCGATCCAAACCATCGGACCTTAAATCGGGCATATCTCGCAATTTCAGAAAGAGTT